>QRFJ01006781.1:0-46561 GCA_006176705.1 Cocos nucifera | reverse complement strand
GATCTAGGCTGATTAACAAGGTTTTCTGGTATTTATTTGGACCGTTCAATCTAGATTTGACAGCCAGAAGACTCAGAGCTTGTAGATGACTTGTTTGACTCGATCCAGGAGTTCAAATATGACTTTTACTCAAATTTTTCATGCCAACTCTCACTCCACTCTATAAAAAGGGTACCAAACTTCAAAGAAAGTTATCTTCGATCAAAGATAAGTTATGGTCTGGGGTAGGGGCCAAGCTTGGGTTAATGGTTGCTTCGAGGTAGACGGTGCTGAGAGGAAGAGCCGGTCTTCTATGCCATCTCAATGCCAATGCCAATCCGAGATCAAGATCACCTGTTCTAGTTTTTTTATTTATTTTTCTTATCCTTTTTAATTTCATGTATTAAATTTTTGAATTTTAATTTTAATGTAAAATTTCTTTTTAAGCATTTTAAATTTATGCTTTTTACTTTTAATTACAAATTTAATTTTTGCTCTTTAATTTGATTGCTCTTTATTTTTATTGCAAGTAGATGCTAGGATCTAAATAGTAGATCTTAGTATCAAGTTTATTTTTTTTGCATCATTTATTTTTTATTTTTTATTTATAATTTTATTTTTTGATTTTAATTTTTTTAAATTTTTTTTTCTTTTATAAAATCAAAGACTTCAAGTCAAAGCGCTGTCTTTCCTATGGATTCAACCCAACTCACTACTTTCTATGTATTTTTAATTATTTAAAGAAGTCAGAATTAAATTAATAAATACAGTGTTTTAATGATGACATCGCAGTCTATCATGTATTATCTGATGGACATGTGATCTTAAATCAAGAAGTATGCTACCAAGATAATCTAGTTGCTCAAGCTACTGCTAATCCTGTGATCACCTTTCTAACATGCAATCACTATCTTTTATTGATTTTGATCTTTCAAACCCACAATGCTTTTATTATTGACTCTTTTACCTCTTAACTATAAACATTACCAACAAGTGCAGTTCTACAACTCACCTTCCTATACTGTCCATTATTGATGATAGTTAATTCTCTCTTTGCTCAACTCTATCATATGAGCTCTGTGTGTGGCTTAGAGAAAAGGATTGGCCAAGGAAAACCACCTCAAGAAAAGAAGAACTAGGGCGTTGACTAGAGATGACAAGGCCAACATCCAAGAGACCTAAACAGCGAGGCCAACCATCGAGAGACCCTTTGACAGATTGTGGTGAGCAAAAAATCAAAGCGAAGTGGACCTAGAATGATGATGACCCGAAAGGAAAAGAATCAAAAAAGAGAAGAACTCGGAAGCAACTAGGAAGCATAAAGAAGGAAAAGGAACATGATTTAGTTTTATAGCTAGAGAAAAATTGCTCTAGAAGATTTCAAATTGTCATCATTAAATAGGCTACCCACACGTCGCGCCTCTCGGTTGGCTGCTTCATCTGCCAGTCGCCAGAATTAATATACCACACTAAAAGAGGTGTCGTCGAAGTTTGAAATTGAGGCCCCGTCATTTCATTGTCCTATCTGCCAACATCCTATTGCATTCGCCTTGAGAAGCATGCACATTCCTTCAGTTAAAAGGTCTCTTCATATCCATGCATCGAGGACCAGCAATACTCTCTTCGCTCGATTGAAGCTCAGACTTTGGAGTTTAAAGGCATGTGTTGAAAAAAATTTGCTTGGGCCAAAGATATGAAGAGGCACAGAGTTCAAGATAGAAAAGTCCAGCAAGATAGCATGTTGAGTCATTACCAATCATGGATCGATCACCCTCGATGTTAATTGGTCTTCGACTTTGGGCCAGTTGGCCTGCGATGTGCTTTATCGACACCCCACAACCTCTAGGGATGAAAATTGATCAGCTAACCCTCAACGAGCCCAATGCGGAACTATCAACAACTCCTCCATAGTCGATTTACTAAATACCTACCTCCAAGATTAGTAGCGCATTCAAGTGGATGACATTGTCCGACCAAGCATCTACTCACAGCCTACCACGCCCAACCAACTCATCGTCAACAATGAACTGGCCTTCCATTCAACAATCAACCTGATCCTTAATCAAAAGCCTTGTTTTAGGAGGGCAATTCTATGGTGACTAAACCCTCTTCGACACTGCTCATGCCCCATTTCTCCAACATAGTAGGGTAATCTCCTTACCAACCCACACCCCCGTGACTAGCACCACCAACACCTGATCATCAAGAGGTCAAACTTTTTCTGACTAACCACTATCTCTCTTAGGCAAATAAAGTCATAGGTTGCTTGGCTGCTGAGCCTTCCTCGAGGATGCTTGCGACCCCTCGACAGGCAAACCCTACCAAATAATTATCAAGGACTAGTAGACCACATCGGAGACCAGCTCAACTAAGCAAGCCTTGACTTCTGATAATTAACTCTTTCCCTTTCATGCTTTTCCTTATGTTGTACAAGATTCTGACTTGAGCGTTGGAGGGTCTCCATCGGAGCCACCTTCGGCTTGAACTTTTCTTGTAGGTCTTGCCCTCAGGAGATCGATCTCGACCATCCACTCAAGCATGTCCGACATCGGCCAAAATCTTGCACCAACAGAAGGTATTTCTAAGATCAAGGTGTATGGATTTGGCTACATGTATATTCATCCAGTGTACTCGTGAGAACTCCAACATTATGCTCTACTTCTCAACTAAGCGGCCCTTCAGGGAGTGCATCCTCCACCTACTCTACTATCCAAGGAGCTATGAAGATTATGCAGGAGCAGATTATAATATGGTTTTGATGAACCCCCAATATAAGAAGATATTGCGATCTCTTATTTCTAGTTTTAATGTTACATACTCTGAGCAGTCATCACCTCCACAAGAAAAAATGGAGTCATATAACCCTCCAATCGATCCTCCATGTGTTTGATGTTTGATTATGAACTTATTAAGTGTAGTCTTATGTTTAATGCTAGGCACTAACTGGAGTTGAATTATTTAATGTTTTGACTTGTTGTGTTTGCTTATAGATTGAAACCTTGATGCATGCTAAACCTATTTAATCATGGACTTAATTAGAGCTATTAATATTTGGTCTACTATTCTGTTGTGTTGTTTTATATTATAAAATATTGGGTTATGGTAGATATATTGAAAATTAGGATATATACAGGTCTGCTACTATATTTGCAAAATAGTCTTCCAAGTAAAAGCTTTACCAAAGAATTTACAAGAAAAATAAAATGCTAGATGGAAACTTTACTAAGAGACTACCATGAAATTTTTTAACAAACCTCAAACTATCACCAAGGGACCACCAGGGGTTATCACTGAAGGAATTCTAGATGATTCACATATAAATTTTCATCACATAAAAAAAAGCAGTGAAAGATAAATATTAAAATAATTTTAATATTAAAACATGCCTTGATCTAATCAAGAAATCATCCAAGGATCGATTTAACATGCATGAATAAATTTTATAATTAGATCTAAAATCTAAACCAAGAAAAAAAAGGTTATACCTGAATCGCTTTTCATTGTCAACCTCGGATCGGATCCTATGCATGCCTGTGATTTTGGATGTAGCCGTGCAAGTGCCCAGCCTCTACTGGTATCCACATGCAGATGACCTGATCGAAGCATCGAGGCGACTAGACTGGTAGCATCTTGTAAGCCTCACTTTTTGACTTGGATCTAAATCTTCTTCTAGAACTTGAAGAAAAAATTCTGCAACATGAACCCTTCAGACAGCTTTTCAGGATATCTTCAAATCACCTAAAAGAGGAAAAAATACTTCTTCTTCTTTTCCTCTCTCTCTAAGACTCTCTCTAGATCAAATCTCATCTGAGGTGGGCATGGAGATGGAGAAGGGAGAAGGAGGCATTTTTTTAAAAAACTTGCACTAAGAAAAAAACACCCAAGGTATATTAGTGCATGCCAACTTTTCTTTCTTTATTTTTGTTGCACAAAAAATATTCCAAATCAATTCCCAATGCCCACATATGGTAAGAATAATCTTAATTCAAAAAGGATTCAAACTTATCCAAATAGAGTCCTAAACAGAGGGGGAGGTGCCAACTTATGCCTCATCTTCTTTTCACGTGCACATAAGAGAAGGGGTGTGATTTCTCATGCCCAACACCTCTCTTGGTTGCCCAAAAGAGAGAGAAGCCCAACAAAAGTGGGCTTAGGTGATCTAAATCAATTGGATTCAATCCAAATCAAATTTGAGCCTGATTAGAATTAAATTCAAAAAAGCTATCAACCCTGATCTAATTAGGATTGAAATCTAAGTCCTACTTAGATAATTAAATCTAATTAGCCTTAAATTAATTCAAACCAAATTAAATTAAATATGATTTAAATTAATTAGAACTTAATCCATAATTTAATTAATTTTAATTAAATTATAATACTTGCAATTAAGTTCCTCATGCTAATAATTAGTAGTTATTAAATTTATAGCTCTTATAAATTAGCAGTTTCTAAATTTAAACCATAAATTTAATTGATAATTTGATAATAATCCAAGCCATTGATCAAGATGAGCTCCTTTTGTGTGTGACTCCTCAAGTTCTATTCTATCTAAAAATGAGACATATCATGATCTCTATTACAGTATCATCGAAAATCCTTTCAATGGGCTGGAAAATAATTCCAACTTATCCCAATAAGGATTGTTGATCCAAAAACAATCCTAGTGAATTCTCACAATCTACCAGTGATGCCTAGCAGCATGTACGGCAATCCAGCAAAATAGAAGAATGAATCCTTAGATGTAGTTACCATATGATCAAGTTCTTTTATTGAAAGTCGCGACAGGATGTATGTCATGGATCCTCGTCTAAACCTAAGCATCCATCATATATCAAACTTAATTAGTTTAGAGTCCAATCATGAATTCTATGAAAACTTCTTTCCATAATCATACTACCGTGGCCACAGATTTATGGACCTAGCCTCTTAAGTTACATATATCAGCTACTCAACTACTAAGGCCAATAGATCCTCTATAAATATACTCTAACTCCTACAGTGAACTTGCTATAGTCAACATCCATTATAGTGACTCATTGAGTATAATATTTATGTATAGTCAAACTACAGTAATCTTATTGTGAGCAGCCTGCAGGTCCAAAAACTACATACACAACTATAGCATCGAGAAGTCATTGACAAGTAAGTGCGCATCCATATGACTTCTCGTTCTTGGTCACGCTCAGTACCGTTGATCTATATCAACCATCTACACTCTCACTCCAATGTGTCCACTCTGTAGACTCAAGATCCATCTATCCAAAGAAAAGCAATTTGTATACCAGTCTAACCATCCCCATGATGATTATTGACTGAGAGTGATTTAGAAATTAATCTATAATGACACATATCTTAAATTCTCAACTCTTGAAAATATATGTCATTGATCATTAATTTTTTGGATGATTCTACAACACATTACTCTAGAATGAAAATAATTATTCATAATTTTAATTTTAATAAATCAAGGATAAATTTGTGTCCTAAAAAATTATAATATATTTGACAATAATTGGCTTTTCAGATCACACATCTAACAATTGGATATGAACCAAGTCTCATCTTCTCAAGATGGACTTCAGTCTTTAGCTGGCTAAATGGCTTAGTTAGTGGATCCACCATGATTCCATGGGGTCAACTCTCTTCATCTTGACATCTTCCATGTCGAGATAGTTGCATGTTATTTAAAGTCTCCTTTTCCATGTGCTAAGTATTCTGGTGAGACTCAGGCTCCATAAGCAAAGGGCTATGGTGCTAGCATTATCACTATGATGATATCTCATGACATCAAAAGCAATAGAGATACTTAGATCAGAAGATCTTGCCTAGCACCTTTGGAAATGGCGACTTACTTAGCTTTCTATAATAATTGGTTATTTGAAATTCTTCCAATCTACCAATTTTCATATTTTACATATCCTAATGTAGACTCTCTATAATCAACGTCAGGTGCAAAATTTGAGCATGTGTACCCATAAATCCCATAACTCAAAATTCTTCTTTAAAAATCAAGAATAAATCTTTAGTATTTTTCAAGTACTTAAGAATGTTCTTCGTAGCTATCTAGTATCGTACACCTGGATTTAACTGATATCTGCTCATGACACTCATAGCAAGATTAAGTCAAGTACATAGCATGGCATTCATGAGGCTTCCTTTAGCTGAAGCACCAAAGATCTAGCTCATGAGGTGGAACTCCTCATATGTATTTAGATACATCTTCTTGGAGTGACACATACCTAACCTAAGGGGTAGAAGTTCCCTCTTAGAGTTTCCATGCAAACTCCTTCAGCACCTCTTTTATATACTTTTCTTGTAAAAGGCCTAACATCCTATTAGATCTATCTTTATAGACCTTCATCTTTAGATTCTTTTCCTTGGTCTTTCTAGAAAATCTTTTTGACAACCAACTTTTGACTGAAGTTAGCATGGAAACACTTTTCCCAATTGAGAGAATCTCATCCTTCCACTTAATCCTTTTGAAAACATAAGGTTCCTCCTTGTATTTGATGAAATCAAACATTTTGATTGCATCAATCCAACTTTGAGATAATTGCATTAATCCAAAAATGGATCCATGCAGCTTGCAGATCTTCTGATCTCCATCATTGAAAATAAAACCCATTATGCTGATTCATGTAGATATCTTCACAAGATATTCATTAAGAAAATAATTTTCATATCCAACTATATTTAATTTTTTTTGTAGATCCATTTATATCCAATGGGTATAATACCCTCTGGTGGATCCACTAAGGTTAGATTTGGTTGGAATGTATTATGTCAACCTTTGACTATAATGCTTCCATCCATTTCTCAGAATCAACATCGTACATCGTCTCAACATAGATTTTAGGATCAACTACTTGATCCCTATCTTTTACAAAAATAACTTTCTCTACATCCTCTAAAAGCATAACTAAGTATCTTTCAGAAAGACAGGGAGATCCTACTAAAGATGAAAGAAGGTATAATACTAACTAGGCTTAGAATGAATAGATTTTAATGTCCTTCCACTACCACGATCTAAGATAAACTATTTTCTTAGAATATGGTATGATAGGTCACAATCACATTGTGATCCATTGAATGGTACAATTAGTATCCTATTTAATAGATTAAAGTATGTCCCTAAAGAGGTAAAGGTTAGTGAGTATCATTATGGATGGGATCATATCCAATAGGATCCTTATCCTTCTATTGGACACTCCATGGAGCTTGAGACATATTTCGGAGGAGTCTACTATGAGACTATATCATTTTCATGAGATCATCCCAAAATTCCCATTAAGGTATTCACATTCTCGATCCAATCGAAGAACTTTAAGAAATTTTTCATCAAATGGGCCTGTATATAGTAGTGCACTCCCCATGTTCCACAAGAGGTAGTTTGGTCAATTTTCTTAAGGGCAGGATCAACAAACTCAAAATTTATGTGTCAAAGAGACAAATCCTTTCCAAGTTTGTATATCATTTTCTTATCAAAATGACCATTACCGAGATACCACATATACATTAGGTCATCCATAGATCTCTCAGAATCCTATGGCACACTCGTTGTCTGAATACATTAACATGTAAATAGATATGACATACCTTTACAAGGTGTATCACCCTTTTTCTTTAGGCTATTCAAGTAGAAGGATAATTTTCATCGGAGTGGCCATCAGTACTACAGCGAAAACACTTTCCTCTGCCCGACGCCTTCTTCTTGAGAAGATCCTTCCTTGGCTCATTCTCACATAGACCTCTTGTTCTAAGAACCTATCTCTTAAAATAAGATTTTTCATACTAAGAACACAACCCCATGAACTTTTCAAGGTCTCTTTAGTGATTACCAACATATTTAGCGATTTTGACAATGCGCTATCATTATCATTTATATGGTAGTTTACTATAAACTGACCAAATGAACTATTAAAGGACTGCTGGATCAAATCCACTTGAGTTAATTATGCATGATCATCTTGAGCTTCTCAAGCTCATTCAAGTCCTTAACCATTGTTAAAAATGATCATGGACAGACAACTCAATATGCAGTTTGGCTCTACTTATCACACAACTATTCTAGGTGAGTTATCATAGCCCTGAATACTTGATGTCCTCATGCTGGCACTAAGGTCAAGACATAGAGCCTAATCTAATTACCGTCATCCATCCATTTATAAAGTATTGAATATTTCAGTGGTTGGACTATTTGGTAACATAAGAGAATCCTGGTTTAGAATATATCCTAACCCTTTCTAGAGTTTAGAACCATTTCGAAGTCCTAAGCCAATTCTTTGTTGTTCTTCTCGATCAATTGGTTGTATCATGGACTTAATCTAATTGGATTTTGGTTTCAAGATAAGTCAAACACTTATCGAGTCCAATCCTATTAAACTAATGAAACCTAGTCTGTGTCAAACTCAAAATCTAATCAAATTAAATCTAATTTAACTTGATCAGGATCCAATCTCATTATTTGATCAAATCAAATAATTTTGCAACTATTATAATTTGAGAGAGTTTCAGTCCAGTGGGACTCCAGTGATCTAGTCCAGTTGAACCCTTAGAGATCCAGTCTAATGGAACTCTAGATGTTCCTCCTTACTATCTCTTAGTAAGTTATAATTTAACAGAGTCCCAGTCTAGTGGAACTATTGAGTAACAGAGTCCAAGTCCAATGGGACTCTATCCAAGCTATGGGTTTTGAAGCTGAGTTATAAATTGAAAAGACAAGAGGATTCTAATTAGATATTTGTACTAGATTTTAAAATTTATTCTAAGAGCTTTAAGAAATAAAAAGACTCCCATTATTTCTTCGGATCCCAACACTCCTCAGGTTGGAAAGCAAAAATTTCTATGTTACTAGGGTTTCTAGTGGATACTATGGTCCCGCCAATTGGCATGCCACCTCATCTGATAGTTATCGGCAAATATATCAACCAATAGATGGACAACTCTTGTCCAATATATACTTCTTAAGCAAATTATAGTAGACCTGGTCTCTAGATCTTGAAACCTCACATGATAGTTATTGGTCTCATTCCTGAGTTAAGTCAGATCCACTATTGGTGCAAGTGAAGCCATCATTGGACCCTCACCTGATAGTTATTGAGCCCTCCCCATCTCCACCCCGTAACAATAGAGTGGTTGCTTCTCTTCTAATACAATTGAATCCACTATATCTAGTTGAGAATAATCAACATCGGAGAGAGCATAGCACTCTATAATAGTGGAAGACCCCTTAATATTATTGAGGAAGTTTTATTTAGGTCTCTTCTACATAGTCATATACATCTCATGTAAATGATTAATCTGATTTAGGCCAGCACATCTTATGTTAGACTAACCTGATTTGGGTCAGCACATCTCATGACTGATTAATCTGATTTAATTCAGCACATCTCATATCCGATCTAACCTTGTTTAGACCAGCACATCTTATGTTTGATCTAACCTAGTCGGCATAGGTGAACTTGAATGACCAAGCAACCTCATTCAAGACATAATTGACCAAGTCGGCCAGGTAAGTGAGATAGGTGGAAGGGTCTGCCGATGCTTGCCTTAGACACCAATAAATTGGTTAGATAAGCATGCTCCCAATTAAAAACCATCGGTCAAAAAGCCAAACTTATCTCAGACACCAATTGGTCAATAAGAATTAAATAAATCAGCCTAGTAACTCAAGCTTGAACCATTGAGTCAAATTTGGTCTTGAGTTAATCAATTCACATTAAAATATGAATCAATATGACCAGCTACAACTAAACTCAACTTTAAGCTTTTTTGATCTAATCCTGATCAACTATTGATCCGATTTGATCAACTGCTCAAATTAATTAGGATTCTAACATGTTCTAATCAAAGAACCTAATTGTAGTTAATCACCAGACCTAATTTGTTCAACCCATACCCTCATGCGAAACCTAAAATTCAAATTCTAAAAAAAAAATTTAGATTTGGTTCAAGTGCATGAATTAATGGCTTATGATCTCGAAACAATTTCAAATCTAACCCTAATGTGTTGTTGTATTTCATACATGGTGTTTTCATATCTAAAATCTACAAACTATATATCACATATATTAGTTTTAGATTTAAAACTAACATGGCACATATCTCATACAAGCACAATTGGATATAAAATAATGATTAAAATAATTTTAAAATACTTTTCAAAAATCCTATTCACATCACACTAGGACAACCTTTACAGTATGGGGGGTTAACCCTATATCTGGATAACCTTATTTCAGTATGATGCAAATTTTAATCATTTCAATTTTAGATCTAACATCAAATAAGACATATCTCATATATCAAATTTTAGATCTAAAGTTATTGATTTACATGTTTCAAAAATTATTTTCAAAACCAATAAATCTTGTGTTAGGACAATCTTTTGCAGTATAAGGATTTAACCCTATACTAGGACAAACTTTTATCAGCACAAAATTGATTTTAATCAATCCTAACTTTTAGATCTAAAAAAAAAATAGGTCTAAAAAAAAAATTGATCTAAATTTATTCCATGCATGCTAAAAATCAACCTAGCTCTAATACCACTTGAAGAAATTCTAGGTGCTTCATATGTAAATTTTCATCACATGAAAAAGAGCAGCGAAAGATAAATATTAAAATAAATTTAATATTAAAACATGCCTTGATCTAATAAAGAAATCACCTAAGGATTGATTTAACATGAGTGAATAAATTTTATAATTAGATCTAAAATCTAAATTAGAAAAGAAAAAAGGTTATACCTAAACCGCTTTCCATTGTCAACCACGGATCGAATCCTATGGATGCCCGGGGTTTTGGATGTAGCTGTGCAAGTATCCAGCATTTGCTAGTATCCACATGGAGAAGAACTTATTGAAGCATCGAGGCTACTAGAGTGCTAGCACCTTTCAAGCCTCACTCCTTGACTTGGATCTAAATCATCTTCTAGAACTCGAAGAAAAATTCTGCAGCATGAACCCTTCGCACAGCTTCTTCAGGATCTCTTCAGATCACCTAAAAGAGGAAGAAAAACTTTTCTTCTTCTCTTCCTCTCCCTCTAAGACTCTCTCTAGATCAGATCTCATCTGAGGTGGGGCATGGAGATTGAGAAGGAAGAAGGAAGGAGGCATTTTTTTAAAAAAAACTTGTGCTAAGAAAAAAAACACCTAAGGTATATTAGCGCATGCTAACCTTTCTTTCCTCATTTTTTTTCATACAAAAATTATTCCGAATCAATTCCCAATTCCCACATATGGTAAGAATAATCTTAATTCAAATAAGAATTCAACAAGGATTCAAATTTATCCAGAAAGAGTCCTAAATAGAGGGGGAGGTGCCAACTTGCGCCTCCTCTTCTTTTCACACAAACACAAGAGAAGGGGCATGATTTCTCTTGCCCTACACCCCTCTTGGTTAGCAAAAAGAGAGAGAGAGAGAGAGAAGCCCAAGAAAAGTAGGCTTAGTTGATCTAAATTAATTGGATTCAATTTGAGTTCAATCTGAAGCGAATTCGAGCATGATTTGAATCAAATTCGAAAAGGCTATCAACCCTGATATAAATGCTGTCAACCCTGATCTAATCAGGATTGAAATCCAAGTCCTACTTGAATAATTAAATTCAATTAGTCTCAAATTAATTCAAGCTAAATTAAATTAAATCTGATTTAAATTAGTTAAGGCTTGATCCATAATTTAATCAGACCAAATTGAATTACAATACTTGCAATTAAATCCCTTATGCTAACAATAAGCAGTCACTAAATTTATAACTCTTATAAATTAGTAGTTTCTAAATTTAAATAATCAATCCAATTGATAATTTGATAATATTCAAGCTATTGATCAGGATGAGCTTCTTTTGTGTGTGATCCCTTAAGTTCTATTCTATTTGGTAGTGAGACATATCATGATCTCCATCATAGTATCATCAAAAATTCTTTCGATGGGCTAAAATAATTCCAACCCATCCCAATAAGGATCGTTGATCCAAAAATGATCTTAGTGAGTTCTCACAATCCACTAGTGATGCCTAACAACATATGGTGGTAATCCAACAGAACAAAAGAATGAACACCTAGGTGTAGTTATCGTGTGATAAAGTTCTTCTATCAAGAGTTTCGACAGAATGCAGGTCATATAACCTCATCAAAATCTAAGCATCTATCATATACCAAACTTAATTAACTCAAGTTCAAACATGAATCTTATGGAAATTTTTTTTTATAATCATACTACTGTGGCCACAGATTTATGGACTTAGCCTCTTAAGTTACACAAGACTGCTTATCAACTACTAAAGTAGATAGATCCCCTATAAGTGCACTCCTACTCCTATAGTGAACTTACTATAGCCAACATCTACCATAATGACTCGTTGAGTATAATGTTTATGTATAGTCAAATTACAACAATCCCACAGTGAGCAGCCAAGGCACCATAGGTCAAAAAACTACTTATACAACTACAGCATTGAGAAGTAACTAACAAGTGAGTAGGCATCCATATGACTTTCGTTCTTGATCATGCTCAGTACCATTAACCTATATCAACCACCTGCACTCTCGCTCCAGTATCCCCACACTATAGACTTAAGATCCATCTGTTTAAAGAAAAGTGATCTGTGCACTAGTCTAATTAGATCTATCATCATTTTCGTGATGATCATTGACTGAAAGCAGTTTAAAAATTAATCTATAATGACACATGTCTTAAATTCTCAACTCTTGAGAATATATGCTATTCACCATTAATTTCTTGAATAATTTTAGGATGCATTACTCTAGAATGAAAATAATTATCCATAATTTTAATTTTAATAAATCAAATATAAATTTATCTTCTAAAAAATTATAATATATCTATCAATAATTGGCTTTTCAGGTTGCACATCTAACAATCACTAAGGGATCTATGAGGGATAACTTCCTCCTCGTGCAGCCCATCATCATGTCGCTAGGCCACCTCGTCATGCAGCCTCCCCATGCAGCCCGTGCCCTCGCCGTGTGGCCACTCATTGTGCCACTTCCCTGTGCGGCCCATGCCCTCACTATGCCACTTGGTCGTGTCATGTAGATCGATGTTGCCCTCGCTGTGCTGCCTCACCGTGCAACCCCTCGCCATGCTGCCATGCAGACCTTGCCGTGCCGCTTTGCCACACCGCTTGCAGACCGACGCCTCCATCTCCCCATAATCCCAAGGTATATTTTTCTCTCCTACTTCTTCTTCTTCTTCTTCAAATGGTTCCTGTTGTTTTTTCATCACCATAGATTGCTCGTCCTGGGTCTATAGATAGCCTTAGCATGTATTACTAGTCTTCAGTCCCACAGCCATCAAATATCTCTCTCCTTGTAGTTGTGAGTCTTAGTAAGTAAATTCTCAAACTACCATGGCACTCTACGCTCATAATCCTTCCACTATGAGTCAACAACAATAGTTCAAGGACTGGCTCAAACATGTCGACCTCAATGGAGATGGTCGCATCAGTAGGGATGATCTGAAATAAGCACTCCATGTTCTTGGATTAAATTGGGCGATAGTGAGGAAGTGGCTGGCCGTGTCCAGGAACAATAGTGAATTGGAGATTAAGAAGTTGCAAGAGTATGCAGCCAAGCATTGGGGAATCGTCGTCCGTGCATGATGTCACGACATGCATGTGCCATTAATTAATCAACTCTACCATCTCTTTGTTTTTAGGTTCCCAATATTATGTCCTCCTATAACTGCATGTTATATATACATACTATTTTTCTTGTTGACAGATGACATCATACGAATGCATCTCTTAATTTCTATTATTCTAGTTTGGTGTTAAATAACCTAGTGGAAGGAGCTCCTAGTGAAGTATGCTTAAGGTTGTGATGTCAACATTCTTCTCCTTTTGTTCATACATACATACATACATACATATATCTATCTATCTATCTATCTATCTATCTATCTATCTATCTATATATATATATATATATCTGAACATGGGCTTTCCTAGCAAGTAAAAAAAAAAAAGAATACAAAAGGAAAGGTCCAACCAACATAAGTGAGGAGAATGTATTTTGCTATGGTATGTTGTGTTTGTGTCTCTTCTACATCCACTCCCAAATGCATGTTACGTCTATGAAATGTGAGGCTAATTTTCCAGCATATGCTTGGCTTAAAAGATTTTGGTGAAGTCTAGCATGTTATAAGACTGATTTTTTGTCTCAACTGGCAAAATATAGATGGTAAAATGAGACGTTTGAGACTACTTCTCATGTTGGACTGATACTAGATCACAAAGTCCATCTAATTTAATTAGTATGATATAGCACAGTTGGTAGAATCTAAAGTCTTACGATATAGCACCCGCTGTTACAAATCCAATGTTCTGCTTTTGCAATCAGTTTCTAAGGTATTAGTCTCTAAGTATTTATTATCCTAAATTTTGCTCTCTGACCATTAATATTCTCGACTCATTTCTTATATTTACACAACAAAGAATTAAAAAGTATATATTAAAAATAAGCTTTCTAAAATATTTGTAAATTTATTATCTTATTTTTATCATATTTTATATGTTTGTTGTTGATTATCTTATGTGCTATATTTTTGGCAGACTATGGACATTCGTGATTATCATAGTTGGATGTATAATAGACATTCACCGGATCAAAAGGATTATACAGATAGGTTTCTAATGGGGGTAGAATGGTTTATCACTTTGCATGTCGACAATCTATATTTTTGAGTGAGGAAAAAATTAGGTGTCCTTGTTTCAAGTGTAAAAACATAAAGTATCTGACTGTAGAGGAAGTGAAGATGCATCTTTATAAAAAAGATTTCAAACCTGACTATTGGACAGAACATGGAGAATATGAACCAACTATGAATTATAGTGTTGATCAATGCAGTTTGTTGGTTCAAGTACTGCTCAATTAAGTGCTCCTAGTGATGGTCAATTAGGCAATAATGTGCAAATTAGTAGATATGAAGTCATGATTTTTGGTGCTACTGGGCCAAATTTTGAAGATGTTTATAATAGCAACGTGGATGCTAATCAGAATAGGGATGCTCAAAATTATGTGAAGGAGACTCCAAATATAGAGGCTAAAAGATTTTACAAGATGTTGCATGCAGCACAACAACCGCTGTGGCCAGGTTGTACTAATCACTCAGAGTTGTCAGTTGCGGTTAGAATGATGAGCATCAAGTCTAATAACAACATGTCTCAACATTGTTTTAATCAATTTATGGAGCTTATAAAAGAGATAAGTCCTCCTGGTAACCTAATATCTCCTAACTTTTATAAGACAAAGAAGCTAGTTTTGAAGCTTGGCCTATCTGCTAAAAATATAGACTATTGCTTTAATGAATGTATGTTGTATTACAAGGATGATGAGTCTTTAACTGCTTGCAAGTTTTGTGGTCATTCTGGATACAAATCAGGTAGGAGAAAAAGTGGGAAATATAGGCAAATACCTTACAAGAGGATGCATTATTTGCCACTCATTCCTAGACTTAAGAGGCTTTATGCCTCGAACAGATCAGCTGGACACATGAGATGGCATTATAAGAATAGACAAAAATATGGTGTTTTGTATCACCCATCAGATGGAGAAGCATGGAAATATTTTGACCATACATATCTTGATTTTGCATTAGAGCCAAGAAATGTGAGACTTGGCTTATGTGATGATGGCTTTACTCCATACAGTCTATCTGCATCACCTTACTCCTATTGGCCAGTAATTGTTACGCCTTATAATCTATCTCCTGATATGTATATGACCGCTCCATATATGTTTTTAACTTTGCTCATTCATGGACCACATAATTCGAAGATGATGATAGATGTGTATTTGCAACCATTGATAGATGAATTAAAAGTTCTGTGGAACGAGACAAGGGTGTAGTTACTTATGACATTTTAAGAAAGCAAAATTTTCTCATGAGGGCTGCCTTAATATGGACAATCAATGATTTTCCAGCGTATGGTATGTTGTTAGGATGGAGTATAGTTGCAAAATTAGCATGTCCTTATTGTATGGAGAGAACAAAAGCTTTTCACTTGGAGCATGGGGGTAAAAATATATGATTTGATTGTCATCATCAATTCTTGCCTTTTGATCATGTGTTCAGAAGAAATAAGGATGCCTTCCAAAAAAATAAAGTTGATAGAATAGAGCCACCTCTTAGATCAATAGGAGACCAAGTATGGAAAAAAGTTCGTGGATATCCCATAATAATTAAAACCGATCCATGTAAATTTCATGGATATTGAGAAAGTCATAATTAGACAAAAAAGACTATATTCTAAAAATTACCATATTGGAAGACAAATTTAATCCGACATAACTTAGATGTCATGCACATAGAAAAAAATGTGTTTGACAATATTCTTAATACTATTATGGATGTAAAAAATAAAATAAAGGACAATGTTAAAGCAAGAATGAACTTGAAAGAGTATTGTTGACGACAAGATTTGGAGCTCTATGAGTTACCTAATGAAAAGATGGTGAAACCAAAAGCTAATTTTAGCTTCATATTAAACCAAAAAATAGTTATTTGTGAATAGGTGAGAGGATTGAAAATGCCCGATGGATATGCTTCAAATCTGGGTAGATGTGTGGACATAAACGAAGTCATGTTATTTGGGATGAAAAGTTATGATTGCCATGTATTTATGAAATGCTTGTCGCCTATTGCATTTAGAGCATTACCAGAACTAATATGGAAGCCTCTTATCGAGTTGAGTATATTTTTTAGAGATTTATGCTCAACTATGCTGTGGGAGGAGGATTTAATACAAATGGAACACAATATCTCTATCATCTTATGTCAGTTGGAATATATATTTCTACCTAGTTTCTTTGACTCAATGGAACATTTACCTATTCACCTACCATATGAAGCATGAGTTGGTGGACCTATTCAATACAGATGGATGTATCCCTTTGAGAGGTAAAGAATAATATTTCTATATTTATTTCAAATCTTTATCCACATAATCTTTCAAATCACATGGTGTAACGTACAATGCTATATTCATAGGTTTCTTAATAAATTGAAAAAAATGGTTAAGAGTAAAGCTCGCATTGAAGGCTCTATATGTGAGGCATACTTAGCACAGGAGATATCTTACTTCTGTTCATATTATTTTGAGCCTCATGTATATATTATGGGCATTGGAGCTAATTGAAATGATGATAAGGAAGAGTATAAAATAAGGCGCCAACCAACTCTTTCAATATTTAGTAACTTTGGCCACCCATCTAGTCAATGTAGAACTCGATATTTGAATGATGTGGAGCTTACTGCTACAACATTATATTTATTGTTAAACTGTGATGAAGTGAAGCCATATCTTGAGTGAGTATCGAATCCTTCTTAACTCTATACATAACTTTATACTTAATTAATAAATCTACCAAAACTAATACAATATGGTATTTTCGTATGTTTGTGCAGTATGTACATGCTACCACACATGCATGTCTTAGTGATGCTCAGATAGATGCAAGGATTGAGGCTTTATTTGCATCTTGGTTTAAAGATTATGTAAGCTTTAACTCCTGCTTGTGCTAATAGAAATTTTTTGTTCATGTGAAATACAAATACTAATACATTATTTTTGCAATTTATGATTAGGTGTACAATCCATGTAGTATGATACGAAATCAACACTTGAATGACTTAGCCTGGGGTCCCATGAGAGTGGTAAAAATATGGCCCATGTATTTTATTTGTGGATTCAAATTCCACACACATGCATATAGTGAGGGCAAAAAAATAATCAATAGTGGAGTGTGTGCTAAGGATAGAGGACATGGTGATAGTGAAAATGATTTCTATGGTATTCTTAAGAGATGGTGGAGTTACAGTATTCAGGCCAAGGTGATAAAATGGTGGTGATATTTTACTATGAATGATTTAATCCTATCAGAAATCATGGGATGAAAGTGCATAAATAATACAATATCGTTGAGATTCGACATCATAGAAGATATCCAAAGTTTGAACCATTCATTCTTCCCCAACATGTGGTGCAAGTATATTATTTACCATTATCCTAGGGAGGATAAGAGATAAGGTAGATTGGTGGGTGGTCATTAAGACAAAATCGAGAGGTCGAATAGATAATGACCATATTTTGGAGCCCGCTTTTCAAGATGAGGAGATGTCTCGAGTCAATGCAATTAATGATAATGAGTCCATTGAAAATTTATGAGACAGTGAGAGATTATTTGTGGAGGTTGATGTATATCTTCAAGGCACCATTGATGATGAAGAAAAAGAAGATGAAGAGGAAGTTGAAGAAGAAAAGTAAGAAGAAGAAGAAGAAGAAGAATATTTCATTGATGAAGATGATTCAGAAAACCACAAAAAATATGAAGATGATAATGAGGATGATGATGAGTAACTATGATATAATATTTATGCTTCTCGGTACATAATTTCTTTACTTTTTTTTATTAATAGGTGATAACTTGTTTGTATATGTGCTTATTTAATATTATTGATATTTGTTTTACATATATGTTTTTATAATCTTTACTTGATATTTGTTTTATATTTAGATTGTTGTAATCAATGCTTGATATTTAATTTGTTTTACATTTATATTGTTGTGCATATATAGATGTCACCTTCAGATCGAGTTGGAAAAGGAAAGAAAAAATCATCTACTTTTTGACCAAAAAAGACTCGTGCAACCACTACAACCATGACAGACTTACCACTACCTTCAACCATCATAGCTCCTCAGAAACTTCACTCGTCACCTTCTACTATTGTCACATCATCTTCCTCTCCTATTACACCATCCTCTTCAACCATGCTACCTCCTTTCCATCCTATGCCACCATATCTCCCTACGATGACCTTAGGATCTTTTACTACGTACTCAACCACCATGTTCTGGTTTTCTTCCACCTTCCATTTCCATTATTTTCACTACCCCACCCTCTTCCTCCACTATGCCACCATCATTTCCTACATATCCATCATTTTATTTTCAATACCCAAATATCATGCCATACACACCTAACCCTACTTACAATCCTTCCTCTTCCGATACTATGGTTCCACCTAGGTTGTCACCGCCTATCCAATCTATGCACACTTCTGCCACTATAACTTCTAGCCAAGAGGGTTTGCACACACAAGCATCAGAGAATGCACTGTTAATTTTAAGTGGTTATGGATAAAATTATATAATATTTAGTTTATTGTGCTATTTTATTCAGTTGAAATAAATATACATGATTGTTTGACTTTTGTTTATTTGTATAGTTTCAATGATGATCATATGGCGACCCGTGCTTTGATTGAAATTCTTAAGAGCAAGTATGATGGTCCTTACTCTACATAGAAGAAGATTCCAAAGAGGACACGAGACATGTGGTTTCGTAAGTTTGAGGCAAGAATATTTTTAAATTTATTAGATGCCTTTATTTGCTTATATTTGATTTAAAATGTCTATATATTTTGTTGATATTGAACTTTTTTATTTTTTCTTTTTGTAGAAAAATTTCAATGGAATTCAGAGGATGAGCAGCATATCTAGAGGAATTAAGAGCATTGTGGTTCAAATCATCTTACTGATATGTTTAACGAGGCTCGTGAAAATTGTGACTATAAGTCAGATTGGATTGGGGATGGTGTATGGCAGGAGCTGTGGAAATATTGGGATAGTGATGAGTTCAAAGCCAAAAGTCAGAAAAAAAGAAGAATCGTGCATCCAATTATGGTGGATTAGGCTTCCCACTTTTCACTGGTGGTTCTATCAGCATTAACGACCATGCTATAAGATTTGTATTTGTTGGTATAGAATCTGGTTGATGTCGAAATAAAGCTGGAGCTGGAGAAGATAAGGTCGCCGTTGGGAACTACAAAATAGAAGTCCTGATCGAAGTCAAGGGGTGGCTCTGACAGGATCTTTCGATAATCAAGTCAGCTCTTCTAGCCAACAAAAATGGAGTGCTTAGAAAATTTAGAGATAGAGTGATAGGGAGAAAAATTAGAGCCTAGAGGAAACATATTTAGGGGGTTTCTTTTAAAGACGGAGTGTGTAACAAATTGATGGTGACAGCCATAACTATCTGATAGTGGGCCGCTCAAGCCACATGAAGTTTGTTATGGAAGGTGGTATCCATTGTCGGGACTTGCCAATCGAAAATGGTGTTCATTGTTATGACTTATTGGTCCATTGGAATTTAATAGTTGAAGTTTGGAGGGAGCAGGCATTGTCAATGAAGAACTTTGAGTCACAACATTTTTAGAGAAGTTTGGACTTCTTTTAAGATTGCCCGTATGTGGATTGGCTTGTACCGAGCAGGTAGCCAGATTCATATGGACGATGAGGTCCTTATGGGTGGCCGAAAGAAGGTCGACCAAAAGGAGGTTGATCAAATGGGGCTTGCTTGGCTACTGGAAGAAGTTCGTCTGAAAGAAAATCTAACTGGGGGAGGTCATCCGAAAGGAGGGCGACTGGTGGAGGTCATCCAGATGGAGTATGACTGGAGGAGTCTGGAAGGAGTCCAACCTAGAGGAGATAGTAGTTCAAGAGAGTCTCGGATGTCTCCAAGATCGTCTATACGTTGACTAGTATTCGTGGAACTAAAGATTGATGCCGAGATCCTTTTACTTGCATGTCCAAACTTCTTGGTGCGAGAATCCAAAGACCCGCCACTCACAGCATCTTGCAAAAGTCCGTTCGGGGTGTAGCTCTATAGATCAGGATCGACCAGCCTAAAAAAGTTCTAGTTGGAGAGGAGTTCAAGCAGCTTTGAGGTTGGCCAGACCATATCGCACTAGGACTGAATACCTAATTGCTTAGAGCACTATCATCACTGTTCAAGCTCGTCTAGATGAAACCCACAACATCTTGTAGGTTCTGGAGTCTTCTGAAAAAGCTAGCGATTAGAACAGAGGAAGTCGAGTCCAAGTTGGGGGTTCGTGGCCTTGGTGCTAAGCAGGGATTCCTCACAGGTTGAAGTCAGCTGCGGTTGTCGTTGCCAGATGAGGTCATCTCAAGACTTGATGTTCTATTGGATTTCGGCAGATAAGGATTTATCTCTAACATTATTGATTTATTCTTTGTAATAGTTTTTCTTATTTATTGTTGATGCATCTTATTCTTTATCCACTTATTAATAATATAACTTTTATTTTTAAAGTTGCTAATGTTGTTTATGTCATGAAATTCAAACACAGAAGTTGAACCGAGCACCTACATTGGATGAGCTCTTTAGACACATCCATCAAAAGAAAAAGGATAACAATTAGTAGGCAAATAAGAGGGTAGAGACAACATATGTAAGTATTCAAAAAGCTATAATTCATATATTTATACTATTTGTATGCTTAATTCATTGATATTTAATGTCTTTTGCAGGCTAGCTTTACACAAAAGTGGCAAGAGGTGCAATCAAGTCAGAGTATGACTAGAGAGGATGGTGGAGAATCATCACAGCAGTAGCCTTAGCCATCCATGATGCATGTATGGAAAAAAATAGTTGGAGTGAACAAGAGCCAGATTTATAAACTTGGATTATAGGCTAGCTTGTTGACAAGCTCCTCTTCTGGCCGCATGATAAGTACCATAAATTTATTAGTAAAAGTATTAATTTATTAATTAATTTATATTGATTTTTAAAAATTAATGATCAATTTATATATTTTTTTAAGAAATTAATATTTTTATTAATTAAAAAAATAATTAAAAATTAATAAAATTAAAAAATAAAATTTTATTACTAATGGAAAGAGCTCATTTTTTTTATCATAACAAAATAAGTTTTGAGCAAAACGGAGCTAAAACGAAGAAGATATGAATTTATAAAGAAATAAAATAAATAAAAATTAAATAAAAAAAGAAAAATGGCTCGGTCGGCTCCGCAAGCCAAGCCAAGCTATCAAAGCCGACTCAGCTATAGAAGCCATCAGTCGGTCCATGATCTAGGCATGGACCGTCAACTCAGCAAAAATCGACGAATCATGGAGCGATACGTGATGGACCTAGACCCTTAAAGGGTTCATAGAAAATCCATCGCGGTCTATAAGGTAAAAAGATAATTTTGCATCAAAGTAGCGAGCGCTGATTGGTTGAGATATACGGTGCAGCCGGTCCACGCGGTCCATGGCAACAGTAAAGGCACGATCGGATGGCTCTAGCAGCTTGTAGTCAAGATCGAATGATGGAGGGAGTTTTTCTATATCAGACTTCATGCGGATTGCCATCCAATGGCAGCGCTCGATCTAGGGTATGATCCGATGGTCCAGCATGCTTCCGACATTGATCAGGACTCCCAATGCATGATTTGCGGTCAGATTTCTTCCATCAATATGCAATCGAATGGCTAGAATTTAATCCAACCTGATCTGGGCCGATACACATCCGATTTTGATGATTTTTGGTCTGTTGGATTTCTATCAACGGTCAGATTTTATCTAACACATCCGATTTTGATGATTTTTAATCCAACCTGATCTGGGCCGATACACATCCGATTTTGATGATTTTTAGTCTGTTGGATTTCTATCAACGGTCAGATTTTATCTAACACATCCGATTTTGATGATTTTTAGTCTATTGGATTTCTATCAACGGTCAGATTTTATCTAAAGTAGTAGAATTCATCCAAGACCCTTTTTAATCTTATTTTTATTTAATTTTTTTATATTTTGATGATCAAAGAGCTCCTTAGTCCCACATTATCCAGAAGAAAACTCTCCAGCCCTCCTAGCTTTATAAAAAAGATCCCAAGCCTCTAGAAATCGACATCTTCGATCAAGATGAAGCCTTGGTACAAGATGAAGCCAGGCTCTGGATTAATGGCTGCTTTGAGGTGACTGGTGTCGAGAGGAAAAGCTGGGCTTCTACACCATCTTTCCATCCATGTTGATCCAAGATCAGAGATCAGACTATTTTATTTTATTTTATTTTTTTAAATTTTATATATTTAAATTTTAAAATTTTAATTAATATAATATTTATTTTTATGTTCTATAAATTCATACTCTTTATTTTTTTATAATTTAATTTTTATATTTTAATTACTGCTTTTTATTTTATTGCAAGTAGATGCTAAGATCTAACTAGTAGATCTTAGTACCAAGTTTAAATTTTTGCACCTTTTAATTTTCATTCTTTTTTTTATTTTTTGACTTCACTTTTGATTCCAAAACTCTTCTCTTTTCTTTTTATTATATAAAATCAAAGATTTTAAATCTAAAAATACTACCTTTCCTATGGATTCGATTCGACTCACTGCTATTTACGTATTTTTAATTATTTTAAGAAGTCAGATTAAATTGATAAACACGGTGTCTTAATGACAACATCGCATTCCTATCATCGCACATCCTCACGAGTTCCTGAGGAGTGGATTTAGGAGTGAGAGAAGATTTATAATATATTTGAGATCGTATCTGCTCAAAATGAGGAGTTAGCTACTCAGAACAATCAATTAATAATCCGGACCAGTAAATTAGCCACCCAAAATAATGACTTAGCTACTCGTATTTCTCGTATGGAGGAGTTCATGCGCCTTATGATGGAGAAGATGTAGGTGTTTCTAACATAGTCTCTAGCTGCTGCTTCTACAAATGATGATGATTGTGATGAGGATGACGATGATGATCTGGAGAAAGAGGATGGTCACTTATACTTTTCTTTTTTTACTATGATTGGAATGATGATATTTGTGATACTTATTTTTTTTGTTATGAACTTGAATGTGATGTGGATGATGATACTTTTGGAACTTCTAATATGGTTTTGATACTTATGGTACTTTTGGATATGATGGCCACTTTTTTTATGATAATTATGATTTTCTATTAGGATTAATATGCTATATTTATGTTTATGAATTTGTTGTTATATATAGATTATTTACATATCACTAGGTATATTAAAAAAATAGGATATTTTAGGTTTTCTAATGATCAGATTTAAATAATGCAAGGGATATTTTCCTCAGAAAGATATTTTGCAAGGGATTTTTCTCCTTGGAAGGTTATTTTGCAAGGAAATATTTCCTCAAAAAATTATTTAGCGAGGGATAATTCCCTCAAAAAAATATATAAGTCATTTAAAATTTTCATAAATTGTTGATGGATTTTTTTCTTTTTCTCTTGAAAAATCCCTCGATAATGGCCCTTTTTCTTGTAGTGTATCCCATAAGAAACTATAACCATCAAACCTTACCCAAACTATTTCTTAGTGGCTTTATGCATCCATGTTCACCAAGAATTTTTTTTAGAGTCACATCTAGTTCTGATGGAAATTAAGAATCAACTATCAAGATTAGAAGAATTACGATCTCTCCCAAACAAGCACAATCGAAGCCAGTACTATTTGTATCATCATGATCATGGTCATGATACTGAAGAATGCATGTTAGCTCCAAGACGAGATCGAGGAGCTCATCAGAAGAGTTCGACTGGGTCGATTCTTCAAACGTCGGCCTGAAGCAAGAGAAGATCAGCCAAGTGCGCTACCACAGCTAGAACCATTAATAAGAAAGGAACAACAAATAGATCGACCACCTCTCAATATCATCAATACTATCTCTAGGGAGGCTTAGTACTTCGACGAGCTACCATGTCTCAGCCTCAAAGCCAGAAGAGGCTTGCCCCAAATTAGGAAGGCCCATATGAAATAGAAGAGGTCATCCAGTCTGAAACTTATCATCTGAAGGACCTCGGAGGAACAACACTCCCACGATCTTGAAACACAAAGAATTTGAGAATGTACTACCAGTAATTTTTCTTCAATAAAACTCTTTCATTTTAATATTATGATTTTTTGGTGCAAAAACTATGTGATGATAGGAAAAGAAGCAATCAATAGTGGCCATGTTAGGAACGGAAGGAGAATCTTGTCCTAACATGAGCAAAGTCGAAGGCCTCATTTATTTTAGACGAGATGAGGAGAGAGGCCCTGATAATGATCCTTATGTACTCCTATAGTCCGTTAGGAATAGAAGGAAAACCTCATCCTAACGTGAGCAAAGTCGAAGGTCTCGTTCATTTTTAGATGAGATGATGGGATAGGCTCTGACAACGGCTCTTATGCGCCCCTACAGCCCATTAAGAATAGGAGGAGAACCTCATCTTAACATGAGCAAAGTCGAAGGCCTCATTCCTTTTAGATGAGATGAGGGGAGAGGCCCTGACAATGGCCCTTATGCGCTCCTACAATCCATTAGGAATAGGAGGAGAACCTCATTCTAACGTGAGTAAAGTCGAAGGCCTCATTCATTTTAGACGAAATAAGGGGAGAGGCCCTGACAATGGCTCTAATGTGCCCCTACATCCCATTAGGAATAGGAGGAGAACCTCATCCTAACGTGAGCAAAGTCGAAGGCCTCATTCATTTTAGATGAGGTGAGGGGAGAGGCCCCAACAACGGCCCTTATGCACCCCTACAATCCGTTAGGAATAGGAGGAGAATCTCATCCTAACATGAGCAAAAGTTAGAACCTCGTAGATCAAAGATGTGGAGAAGGAAGAAGCTCGATGGAGAATACCTTATCCAAGTTTTTCCATGACAACCTGACTATGTCAAATGCAAAAGATAGAACCTTATCCTGGTTTGCAAGAGAGGTCCTAGTCCAATGTTCATAATAAGCTCGATGTCCACAACAAGCAACAAGTGCAGAAACTCGGGACAGGAGATAAGATCTCCCCCAAGCTTCAATCTGAAAGAGTGCAGAGCCTAAAAAAGGACTTTGATAGTCATCTTTTTTGTACTTTCTTTCTTCAAATTTCAAACTCAGAAGCTGAGGGACTATTGTTGGGGATAAACCCCACTCCCGTTGAAGTTCAGGCTGATGCTTAGCCTAATGCAACCAATAATCGCGGAAGAGCTTCGATCGAAAATTTTCCTCCAGTGGTCGAACTCCAGTCAAACTCCTCCAACGATTGAACCTTAGCCAAACTCCTTCAACCGGCCAAACTTCTTAGCAGCCGAACCTAAGCCAAACTCCTTTAGTAGCCAAATTCCAGCCGAACTCCTTCAGCGGTCGAACCCCAACCGAACTCCTTCAGTGGCTGAGCTCCTCCAGCGACCAAACTCCTTCCGAATTTCTCCTTCAGTCAAATTTCTTCAAGAGCCGAACTTCCTTTCAGACTTCTCCTTCAGTCAGGATTCCTCCAAGAGCCCAAATCCTTTCGAACTTTTCTCTCAGTCGAATTCCTCTAGGAGCCCAACTCCCTCTAGACTTCTCCTTCAGATGGATTCCTTCAAGAGCCGAACTCCTTCTGGACCTCTCATTCAATCGGATTCCTCTAGGAGCTGAACTTCTCCGAACTTCTTCTTTAGTTGGATTCCTCCAGCAGCCAAACTTCTTCTAGACTTCTACTTCAATCAAATTCCTTCAGAAGCTGAACTCCTTCTGAACTTCTTCTTCAGCCAAACTTCTCCACCAGCCGAGCTTCAGCCAAACTTCTCCACCAATTGGACAACTTCTGGACTTCTCCATCAATCGAGCTTCTCTACTAGTTGGACTCCTTCTAGACTTCTTCATCAATCGAACTCCATCCGAATTTCTTCAGTGGATTACTTTTAGATTTCAAGTAGCATTCCTTCCAAATGATCTCCTCTAGCCGTATTTTCTTTAGGGGTCCGAACTCCTCTAGAATTGACATACGTCAAAGCTCTTCATCCCTCCACGTGGCTCCGAGTGGCTCAGTACCAAATGGCTATGGCTGTCACTATCAGTCTACTGCAGATGGTGCCCTACTCATGCGGTCCTGAGCAGCCAGCTACCAGACGGCTATGGCTGTCACTATCAATCTGCTACAGATGGTGCCCCTCTTATGCGATCCTGAGCAGTCAGCTATCGGATGGCTACGGTTGTCACTATCAGTCTATTGCAGGCGGCACTCCTCTCATGCAGCCTTGAGCAGTCAGTTATCGGATGGCTACGACTGTCACTATTAGTCTGCTGCAGGCGGCGCCCCTCTTACACGATTCTAAGCGATCGGCTATCGGATGGCTATGACAGTCACTATTAGTCTGCAATAGGCAGCACCTCTCTCCATAATAAACTCTACATGGCCCTGAGCGGTCAGCTATCGGATGGCTATGGCTGTCACTATCAGTCTGCTCCGAGCTTCATCTATAAAAGGGACCCTCTAGATACATTTTCTCTAAGCTCTCTTCTTCTTCCTAAAATGCTGCTGAACTCTTTTCTGAGCACCCTATTTCTGTTAGTTAGAAGAGTTGACTTGATCATTGGAGGGTCCTACCGGAGCCACCACCATTGACTCTGGGCGGAACATTATTTTGCAGGTCACTGGTGGCGACCTCTTCTTCCTGAACTCCAGCTCGATCTAGCATCGATCAGATTTTGCACCAACAGAAAATAATTTTTAATTTAGATTTGATTCAAATCTAATTCAAACTCAATTCAAATCCAATTTAAAATCCTATCAATCTTAATTTAATTAGACTTTTAATTCAAATCCTACTTGAATAGTAAAATTTAATTATCTTTAAATTAAGTCAAGATTAATTAAATTTAAGCTAATTTAAATTGGTTATAACTTGATCCATGATTATATTCGAATCTAATTCAAATCCGATCTAAATCTAATTCAAAATCCTATCAAATCTAATTCAATTTAATTTTGAATCCAAATTCTACATAGATTATAAAATCTAATTAACCTTAAATTAAATTAAGATTAATCAAAGTAAAGCTGATTTAAATTAATTAAAAAAATAATTTTTAATTTTTATTTAATTTGAATTTAATTCGAATCTGATTCGAATCTGAATAGAAAATCTGACAATCCTAATTCAATTAAACTTTAAAATCCTAGTCCTACTTCGATAGTAAAATCTAATTATTTTAGTATTAAGTCAAGCCTAATTAAATTTAATTAAATTAAAATTAATTAGAAAAAAATAGTTTTTAGTTTAGATTCGATCCAAATCCAATTGGAACTGAATTTGAATCTAATTTAAAATCCTATCTAACATATTTCAATTAGACTTTGAATTCAAGTTTTAATTATATTTTAAATTAAATTATCCTAAAATTAAGTCAGGCCTAATTAAATTTGATTTGATTTAAATTAATTAAAAAAAATAATTTTTAATTTAGATTCCATTCGAATTAAATTTGAATCTGATTCAAAATTCTATCAAACTTGATTCAATTAGACTTTGATCCAAATCTTACTTAGAATATTAAAACCTAATTAGCCTCAAATTAACTTAAGCCTAATTAAATTAAATTTATTTTAAATTAATTAGGACTCGATCCATAAATTAGCTTAAAAATTTGTAATTACTGAATATTAATTTTTAGCCACCTAAAAAATGACTTAAAAAAATAAAAATATAATATAATTTTTTTAAAAAATTATGATTATTAAAGATGGCTTTAGCAACTGAGAGCTTGCCATCGCTAATAACTTTAAAAAATTTATTTTAAAATTAAGAATAAATATTTTTAAAAATTTAATATTATTAGCGATGATGTTTTTTATTAGCGATAAATGTGCTATCGATAATATTTTTTTTCTATAGTATTATCGATGGTGTTTTTCCATCGATAATTATTAAAATTTTTTAATTTTTTTTTAATTTAAAATTTTAAAAATTTTAATATTTTTAGCGACGACATTAGCGATGGCATGCACCATCGCTAATAATATTGGCATAAAAACATGGGTTTTGGCGACAGTATTACCGACGGGGGATTTACCGTCGATAATAGTCCCCCATAAACTTCCCCATCCTACCCGTGGGAAAAAAATTTGCTCGAATTTTTTTCCTCCGCATCCTCCTCTGCTCCCTGCGCATCCTTCTTGGCCTTTCCTACTCCTCACTCATCTTCCTTCCTGGCGACCCGACCCCATCGGTGCCTTCCCAGTGACTTGATGCCGTCGGTGCTCCTTCGTAGCCACCCCGACCTCGCCACGCCGGCCCTGCCTCGCTCGAGGCCGCCCTGACCCTACAACTCCATCCTCACCTCGCTCGCGACCACCCCGACCCTACCGGCATCTCCTGCTCCACAGCCTCAAGCTAGCCACCCTAACCCCACCTCTATTGTGGCTTCCCCAAACCTATCCGATGCCTCCTGCGGTGCAGCCCCGAGCCAGCCTCCCTACCCTGCCTCTCCCATAGCTGTCCCCATCCCGTTGGTGCCTCCAATGCCGCGGCGCTGAGCCTGCCACCCCGACCCTTCCTCTCCCACGGCTGCCTCCACCCCGTTAGTGCCTCCAACACCATGGCCCCAAACCCACCACCCCAGCCCTACCCTCCTACGACTGCCCCTACCTCATCGGTGCCTCCTAGTCCACAACCCCAGAGCCTGCCATCCCTGTCCCACCGGCCTTCCTATGGCCCCATTTTGGCCAGGCTGATTGCACAGGCCTTGCCTCACTGCCCCAGCCTATGGGACCGATATTGCAGTCCCTTGCTGCTCCCTCCCTCCCACTGTAAGTTCCTTCCTCCTGCCACTGTAAGTAGCGTAGTAGCGATGGCATTAGCATTGATTGATATGGTGTAGTATTAGTGATGGTATTAGTAACGGCTAGTGCCGCCAGTAATTAAATAATATATTAATTAATTAATTAATTAGATATATGAGATTTGGATCTCGGCATGTAGAATATTTGAATCGAGAGAAGATGTCAGGTAATATTGCAAACATGGGACCGGGGCATGCCCTGTGAGCTCAGGTCTCGAGTCATAGCTGGTGTCAAAGGCATTTCGCTCTCGCATGTCAAACATCATTAATTAGGTATTAATTTGAATAAAATTTATATTGCATGAAATGATAGACCCATCAATTGATTGATGTACATATTCTAAGATATCTATACATTTATTTATTTTTGTATGGATAAAAGAATTATGTACATTAATCAATTGATTGTCAACTATGGACAGTTTGAAAAATGCAAGTAATTCTATAGGTCATTATAATAATCAAATAGTATACTAAGGGAAAGAAAGATTGATGGGTTATATGTAAAATTAAGTCTCGAGCCATTCATTATCCGCTCGAAGAAGAAGAAGAAGAGCCCAATTATCAGAATGCTTTCAAGAGGATTAGACAGTAGGAGTTCATCAATCCTTTGATGATGTGAAATTGAATGCTTTAGAAATACTTCTACATGAAGATAGCCAACATGAGGTAGATCCAACTGAGATTGTTTTAAAAGATAATCCTTCCCAAGAAGAGAAAGAAGAAGAAGAAGAAGAGAAAGAGCAAGAAGAAGAGGAAGAAGTGGAAGAATCAGAAGAAGATTTCGAAGGATATCAAACATCTGTAAAGGCCGATGAGTAATGCTAAGTATATAATTTTTGAATCATTTTAATTACTTATCTTGCATCATTTTAAACCTTGCATTGCTATTCATAATTATATAATTAATTTGATGAATCTATTTATTTTTATTTTTAGAGAATATATATCATATCTTCGAGAGGTTGGAGCCATGCCAGTCGAGGACAGAGCTCTCAAGGAGAGAGCAATCATATCGCTGGTTCTCATGGTTTTGCACCTCTCACACTGATGGTAAGCTCTAATACTTTATATATTATTATTTATGTTATTTTATTATTTATTGACTAGTATAATATTCTTTGTATTAGATGTTTTGCACTCAGGTTCGGAGGATAGGGGGTCACCAGTGACCCCATGGTCCCATGCAGTAGTGGTTATCGGCTCTCAAACATAGTGCCGTGGTCAAGGACCCGCTCGGCTCTTGGCACCTCTAACTAGGTCAGAGGATAGGCAACTCATCCATATCCAAAGCCACTCATAAGTACTATATCCTCAATTAACATGTTTAGAATTTAGTAATTTTAGAGTTAATATTTATTTTTTAAAATTAATTTTGTAGCACATTCAGAGAGCCATCAACATCTCGTGTCATTATCGGAATCATACGTCGATTGATGCTGGGCTCGATGAATGATTTCTCGAGTTGGTCGTCGGAAGCTTGTGATGTAGCCTGAAAAATATTTTTGATAAGTCAAAACTAGTTTAATTTTTAAATTTTTGATACATTGGAATTTTAATTATATATTGATACATGCTTGCTTCTATCTTGCAGGAGTATTACTAACTTGAGATTCCCTAGGACGAGGAGGCTGGCTGTCAGACCTTCAAGGAGATGGCCATATGGAGGCTCCAAGATGACCTCTACAATCTCAGGCAGTTTGCCATCCAGTACTCTGGATCCTAGTCACCATCGGACTGGAGGTTTTTCACCGATCACTAGATGCGAATGAATATATAGCAGGCCCTCTACAATTAGTGGAGCAGCGAAGAGTACTTTGGTAGGTGGCAGAGGGCCTGGCAGAAACAAACCGCCAAGCAGGATTTGATCAGGTATATGGGTGGCTCAGTTGGCATACATGTTGTGGTCGATAGATTAGTAAGAAATCAATATCAAAACTCTTCATCAGAATGGTAAAAATTTATATATATATATTTTAATTAATTTAATTTTATTATTTACTTATTATAGAAATGATAGCTAGGTCATCCACCAGATCAGCTATAGTTGTGATGGGCCATACACCAGTTTAGGAGGACTGGTGACTATTTAGATTCTACGTCGTGGCATATCACAGTAAGAACTTCAAACTTTATTTAATAATTAAGTTGTTATAGGATTTAATTTTTATATTAGAATTAATGTATTTTTGAACTATGCAGATGCGTTATGTGGAGTACGTTGCTGAGAGGTACGGTGATGATCCATCTTCTCAGCCCTTTTTGATCTTGAGGGATGGCTTAGTGCCACCGGAGGGGTGAGTAGGAGCCGGGTCATAGGATTCGGCCACAACTTTGACCCTCCACCACCTCAATATCCTTCTACATCTTTACAGACCTCAACATTCTAAATCTGGAGCGATGCATACATGGAGGAGGTCGTGCAGAGGCTTCTAAGCCAGCAACCTCAGGGCTTCCTAGATGCCATCTTCGATACGATCATGGAGCTTTTCCGAGATCCGCTGCTGCATGACTAGCTAGGCTTGTCATCCTAACCATCACATCAGATAATTATATTATTAAACTCTTTTACTTATTTTAAGTTTTTATATTTAGAAGTAATTTATATATTTAGATTTTAGTTTAGAAAGGAGATTTAGTAGCTAAAAATTTAATGTAACCATCCAATCAATGGATCAGGGGTGTCCATAGCTTCATATCATCAAATCAAATATATAGAAATAATTAATTCAAGAATAAAAGTAGTACATCAACAGATATGCCTCTATATCAAAAGATACGTCTTTGTATCGAAACTTACTAATATTATTTTATTTTTTTCATTACAAGATGCTGGAACATCCGACTCTCATCCACCAGCTGTTGGAAAGAAGCAGGAGGAGGAGAAGATGGGCGACAACGAGGATTGAACTTGATTTTTTTAATGTGTTATATTTTTTATACTAATTATAAAAATTATATAATTTATATTTTTAATAAAATATAATTAGTTTTTTTATTTTTGATTATTAGATTATTCTTGGATTTTAATTAATTATAAATCATAATTTATTATGGTTAATTAAGATAGATTTTAAAAATTATTATTAATATTTTTTAAAATAATAAATTAGCTAATAGCATTGGTATTAGCAACGACAAGTGTCGTCACTAATAACTATTAGCAATGACTTTGGAGACAAAGGTTTCATCGCTAATAATTCTTCAAATAATTTTTTTATTTATTTAAAAATTATAAAATATTAGCAACTGCATTAGTGATAGCAGATTTGATCACTAATAATTATTAGAGACAGCATTAGCTATCAAATAGTCATTGCTAATATTTTTTAAAATATTTTATTTTATTTTAATTAAAAAATTTATAATTATTAGAGATGGAATTTTGTGTCGCTATTAATTATTAGTGATGACATTAGCCACAATATTACCATTACTAATATTTTTTATGTAAATAATTTAAATATTAAAAAATTGTTAGAGGTAAAATTTTTTCATCGCAAAAACCATCGCTAGTATCATTATTAGCAACGACGATTTTTACCATCGCTAATAATGGCAATTAGCAACAAGGGTTTTTTAAATTAGATTTTGCGATAGTATTAATGATGGCAAGCTTACTAGTGATGACATCTGGACTATTAGCGACAGCAATTCGCTGTCGCTAATATTCTGAATTCTTGTAGTGCACCATGGACTGTGTGGTTCGCTGGTGTCTGCATGACATCATGGTGAGTGAAAGTGGGCTGGATGCTAGTGGGTTGCTCTGGTGGGCGCATGGGCTGGATTGATTTGCTGGGCCACTACTGGCATGAGCCACGATCGGTCGGGCCGATTTTACTCTAGATCGAGTTAGCTGGACCAGTCGGTCTAATTTTTTTTAATTTAAACTTCCAGCTTTCATTTTTTTTCATTTTAGCTTCGATTTTAGTAAAATTTGATTTGTTTAAATTCATAAATCGAGCTCTTCACATCGATGAGCTTCATTCCTACAAAATATTAATAAAAATATTAATTATTTTAAATAAATATTAATTAATATATAATTTTAATGCTATTATTTATAAATTTATGATAATTATCAATCTATAAACCTATAGTCCCATTCTCTTCAGCCTTAGAAGACAGTTCTTCTTATAAAAAGCAAGGGACATATAATGAAGAGCCAATAGAGTTATTTAAATAAGATCATATTAATTTACCTTCAAAATTGAAGCCACCTTTAGTCACCCTTCTAGTATCTATTGTATCAAACTTATCTCCTAACTCAAAAACTCAATTTATGAGCATTTTAGAAGAACAAAAAGGAGAAATTCTTGACAAATAAGGATCTGAAATTGGGGTCATATCCTATCTTTCTAAAATTAATAATGAATATATCAATAAAGGGATCACAAACTATCTTCCTAAGATTGACAATCCAAAACTGTTGAAATTTGTCAATCCATTATTTAACACGGGATAGATAAGTTGCGTTGTATCTGGCTGAAGACGGTAAACTTAGTGCTTATCGGAGAGCAATCCAATATTTATTTTTCTTATATCTAATTTATCTTTGTAGTTTATTTTCTTTTTAGAATGTTAAATAAGTTGGAGGGAAAGCTAAAATTTTCAAAAATCCATGCTGGACCACAAAAACAACTTGAGTTAGGTTTATTCTTTTCTATTCTTCATTATGTCCTTTATTTTCTTTCTCCATTGAGGATAATATCGATTAAGTTGGAGAGAAAGAATATTAATTTTTTTAAAAAAGAAGTCCTTAAAGAAGTTAGTATTTAGCATTTAGACACTCGATTATATTTAAGAATCGAGTTGAACTAAGTATTTTTTTTAAAAAAATTGATGTACATATAAGAGAATTTGTGAGATATGGAGGGATCAAGTATTAAGAAAATTCAATAAAGAGTTAAGTCTAGAACATAAATAATTTTTGTTTGAATATTTTTTATTTTTTCTACCAGTATCAAAGAAGAGTCTACCTTTTATAGGCTTGTGTAGGATAACTATATATTTTTTATAAAAATTATTTTTAAATAAAATAGTTTTCAAGTACTTCTCACTAAATAATCGGGCCTCTTTGCCTAAACAAGCATTGAGTTTCACATCAAAAGAAAGTAAGGGCAAAGAAGCTCATTGTAAAGCTAGTCTTAACTTATAGCTTGTTTGATTCGAGTTAGTAAGTCCAAGAAATATTTTATACTTAGTATCCTAAAGTCAACTGGTTTAGGAGTCATTAGCCCAAGCCTCACTACATGGATCAAACAGAAAGCTTAAGAGATTAAGACACTCAATAGTGATACAATGTTAAAAAAAAATATTAATTTTTCATTAAGTAATCGAATCTCGTTGTCTAAGAAAGCAATGATATTCACATCAAAAAGTGGATAATGTGAACAAAACTTTTTAATAAATGAAGGATGAAAGTAACAATATACTTGTCCATATGAAAGTTTAGATGATTTAGAGATAAAAGTAGAAATAATTTAGAAAAAGTTCAGAAAGATATGATGTTTTTCACTTAATTTTTATATTGGTACATACTAATTCTCTGATGACATACCTCATTTATGCTCTACTGAACATCAATGACCATTTTGAACATTGCTCAATAAAATTTAAAACTCGAAAGCTAAAAGATATCTAAAACTAAATTCTTTCTTTACTCGAGGATGAGTAAAGCTTAAGTTGGGAGATGTGATAATTACCATAAATACGTTGATAAAAAAATTAATTTATAAAATAATTTATTTTATTTTTAAAAATTAATATTTTTATTTATTTATATTAAAATTATGATTATAAATGAAAAGAATTCATTTATCTAGTCAAAATAAAGTAAATTTAGGGCAAATTTGATTTAAAATGGATCCGATATAAATTTTTAAAAATAAATAAAAAATAAATAAATGAATAAAATATATCGATCCAGTCCGCCTACAAGTGTTCAGGCCAGCACGCCAGCCCAAGCGCGCCCATCAGCACAGCCTAAATGCGAAAGAACCCAGCTCAAGCTCACTTCCCTTTCAAGCTGACATCAGCATGACATCAAAAACCATGCAGTCCATGGTGGACTGCAATAGTGTTCAGTTCATCATGGATCCTGAACAGGTCTACCATAAAAATATGCAATGCATGGGGCAAAAAGATAATTTTAGGTGGTGTGTTGCGATCGGATTGGCCCAGGTCTTTGGCAGACGTGATCTCTAATGATTCACAGCACAGTAATTATGCAATCCAATGGTTGCGGTGGTTTCGATTTAGATCCAATGGCTATGGTCTTTTCTTGGTTTGATTTGAAGTCTTCAGCCCCCTATTGCACCATCCGACGGTCCCGAGCGATCCAGCCTTCGATCCAATAGTTGGATCTTTATCAAAACTTGATTAGATGGCTGACAATAGTAGATAATTTGATTTAGACACCCAAAGCACTATCCAATGGCTAGAATTCCTCCATTGAACATGATCTAGTGGCCAGCATCGAATACGAGTTGATCTAGGCTGATTAATAAGATTTTTTGGTATTTATTTGGACCATTCGATCCAGATTTGATGGCCAAAAGACTCAAAGCTTGCAGATGACTTGTTTGACTCGATCCAGGAGTTCAAATATGACTTTTACTCAAATTCTTCATGCTAGCTCTCTCTCCACTCTATAAAAAGGGTACTAAACTTCAAAGAAAGTTATCACGATCAAAGAGAAGCTATGGTACGGGGTAGAGGCCAAGCTTGGGTTAATGGTTGCTTCGAGATAGATGGTGCTGAGAGGAAGAGTTGATCTTCTATGCCATCTCAATGCCAATGCCAATCCGAGATCAAGATCACTTATTCTAATTTTTTTTATTTATTTTTCTTATCTTTTTTAATTTCATGTATTAAATTTTTAAATTTTAATTTTAATGTAAAATTTCTTTTTATGCACTTTAAATTTATGCTTTTTACTTTTAATTATAAATTTAATTTTTGCTCTTTAATTTTATTGCTCTTTATTTTTATTGCAAGTAGATGCTAAGATCTAAATAGTAGATCTTAGTACCAAGTTTATTTTTTTTGCATCATTTAATTTTTACTTTTTATTTATAATTTTATTTTTTGACTTTATTTTTTTTAAATCTTTCTTTTTCTTTTATAAAATCAAAGACTTCAAATCAAAGCACTGTCTTCCCTGTGGATTCAACCCAACTCACTAATTTTTATATGTTTTTAATTATTTAAAAAAATAAGAATTAAACTAATAAATATGGTGTCTTAACGATGATATCGTAGTCTTTCATGTATTATCTAATGGACATGTGATCTTCAATCAAGAAGTATGCTACCAAGATAATCTAGTTGCTCAAGCTACTGCTTATCCTGTGGTCACCTTTCTGACATGCAATCACTATCTTTTATTGATTCGGATCTTTCATACCCACAATGCTCTTACTGTTGACTCTTTTACCTCTTAACTATAAACATTACCAACAAGTGCAAATCTACAACTCACCTTCCTATACTGTCCATTATTGATGATAGCTAATTCTCTCTTTGCTCAACTCTATCATATGAGCTCTGTGTGTGGCTTAGAGAAAAGGATTGGCCAAGGAAAACCACCTCAAGAAAAGAAGAACTAGGGCGACGACTAGAGATGACAAGGCCAACATCCAAGAGACCCAAACATTGAGGCCAACCATCGGGAGACCCTCCGACAGATCTTGGTGAGGGAAAAATCAAAGTGAAGTGGACCTAGCATGATGATGACCCGAAAGGAAAAGAATCAAAAAAGAGGAGGAGAACTCGGAAGCAACCAGGAAGCATAAAGAAGAAGGAAAAGGAACATGATTTAGTTTTATAGCTAGAAAAAAATAGCTTTAGAAGATTCCAAATTGTCATCATTAAATAAGCTACCCGCACGTCGCGCCTCTTGGTTGGCTGCTTCATCTACCAATCGCCAAAATTAATATATCGCACCAAAAGAGGTGCCGCCGAAGTTTGAAATTGAGGCCCCATCATCTCATTTTGTCCAATCCACCAACATCCTATCGCATTGGCCTTGAGAATCATGCACATCCCTTCAGCTAAAAGGTCTCTTCATATCCATGCATCGAGGATCAACAATGCTCACTTCGCTTGACTGAAGCTCGGATTTGGGAGTATAGAGGCATGTGTTAGAAATAATTTTGCTTGGGCCAAAGATATGAAGAGGCACAGAGTTCAAGATAGAAAAGTCCAGCAAGATAGCATGTTGAGCCATTACCAATCATGGATCGATCACCCTCGATGTCAATTGGTCTTTGGCTTTGGGCCAGTTGGCCCGCGATGCGCTTTATCGACACCCCACAACCTCTAGGGATGAAAATTGATCGACTGACCCTCAACAAGCCCAATGCGGAACTATCGACAACTTCTCCATAGTTGATTTACTAAATACCAACCTCAAAGATCAGTAGCACATTCAAGTGGATGACATTGTCCGACCAAGCATCTGCTCACAGCCTGCCACGCCCAACCAACTCATCATCAATAATGAACTGGCCTTTTCTATTCAACAATCAACTTAATCCTTAACCAAAAGCCTTGTTTTAGGAGGGCAATCTATGGTGACTAAAGCCCTCTTCGGCACCGCTCATGCACCATTTCTCCAACATAGTAGGGTAATCTCCTCGCCAACCCACACCCCCATGACTAGCACCGCCAACACCTGATTGTCAAGAGGTCAAACTTTTACTGACTAACCGCTATCTCTCTTAGGCAAATAAAGTCGTAGATTGCTTGGCTGTTGAGCCTTCCTCGAGGATGCTTGCGACCCCTCTACAGGCAAACCCTACCAAATAATTATCAAGGACTAGCAGACCACATCATAGACCAGCTCAACTAAGCAAGCCTTGACTTCTGATAATCAACTTGACCTCAGCCATGTTTCTCTACCTTTGCATGATCTCATTGAATCTCTGACACTCTACAGCTACTCAGGATAGTAGATGCCCACAACTAACAACCTTAATTCGCAGGTGTCTACCTGATAAATGCCCATGACTAACAAACTTGGTAGATGCCCGTCTGACGGATGCCCATAACCAAAAAATTAGTTTGCCTACCTTGACTGCCTATAGACTCAAGCCTAATAGGCTCCGATTTTCATCTATAAAAGGAAGCCAAAAAGGGGTCCAAGAAAAGTACGCCATTACTCTCTACCTTTCATGCTTTCCCTTCTATTGTACAAGATTCTGACTTGAGCGTTGGAGGATCCCCATTAAAGCCACCTCTGGCTCGGACTTTTCTTATAGGTCTTGCCCTCAAGAGATCGATCTCGACCATCCACTCTAGCATGTCCGACATCGGCCAAAATCTCGCACCAACAGAAGGTATTTCTAAGATCAAGGTGTATGGATTTGGCTACATGTATATTCATCCAGTGTATTCATGAGAACTCCTACATTATGCCCTACTTCTCAACTAAGTGGCCCTTCAGGGAGTGCATCCACCACCTACTCTACTATCCAAGGAGCTATGAAGATTATGTAGGAGCAGATTATAATACAATTTTGATGAACCCTCAATATAGGAAGATATTGCGATCTCTTATTTCAAGTTTTAATGTACATACTCTGGGCAGTCATCACCTCCACAAGAAAAAATGGAGTCATAACCCTCCAATCGATCCTCCATGTGATTGATGTTTGATTATGAACTTATTAAGTGTAGCCTTATGTTTAATGCCGAGCACTAACTAGAGTTGAATTATTTAATGTTTTGACGTGTTGTGCTTGCTTATATATTGAAACCTTAATGGATGCTAAACCTATTTAATCATGGACTTAATTAGACCTGTTAATATTAGGTCAACTGTACTGTTGTGTTGTTTTATATTATAAAATATTGGGTTATGGTAGATATATTGAAAATTAGGATATATATAGGTCTACTACTATATTTACAAAATAGTCTTCCATGTAAAAGCTTTACCAAAGAATTTACAAGAAAAATGAAATGCTAGATGGAAACTTTACTAAGAGACTACCAAGGAATTTTTTAACAAACCTCAAACTATCACCAAGGGACCACCAGGGGTTATCACTGAGGGAATTCTAGGTGATTCACATATAAACTTTCATCACATAAAAAAAAGCAGCGAAAGATAAATATTAAAATAATTTTAATATTAAAACATGCCTTGATCTAATCAAGAAATCATCTAAGGATTGATTAAATATGCATGAATAAATTTTATAATTAGATTTAAAATCTGAACCAAGAAAGAAAAGGTTATACCTAAACCGCTTTTCATTGCCAACCTCGGATCGGATTCTATGGATGCCTGAGATTTTGGATGTAGTCGTGCAAGTGTCCGGCCTCTACTGATATCCACATGGAGATGATCTGATCGAAGCATCGAGGCTACCAGAGTGCTAGCACCTTGTAAGCCTCGCTTTTTGACTTGGATCTAAATCTTCTTCTAGAACTCGAAGAAAAAATTCTGCAACATGAAGCCCTCATGCAGCTTTTCGGGATCTCTTCAAATCACCTAAAAGAGGAAAAAAATACTTCTTCTTCTTTTCCTCTCTCTCTAAGACTCTCTAGATCAAATCTCATCTGAGGTGAGCATGGAGATGAAGAAGGGAGGAGGCATTTTTTAAAAAACTTGCACTAAGAAAAAAAAACACCCAAGGTATATTAGGGCATGCCAACTTTTCTTCCTTTATTTTTGTTGCACAAAAAATATTCCAAATCAATTCCCAATGCCCACATATGGTAAGAATCATCTTAATTCAAAAAGGATTCAAACTTATCCAAATAGAGTCCTAAACAGAGGGGGAGGTATAAACTTATGCCTCCTCTTCTTTTCATGTGCACACAAGAGAAGGGGCATGATTTCTCATGCCCGACACCTCTCTTGATTGGCCAAAAGAGAGAGAAGCCGAACAAAAGTGGGCTTAGGTGATCTAAATCAATTGGATTCAATCCAAATCAAATTTGAGCCCGATTAGAATCAAATTCAAAAAGGCTATCAACCCTGATCTAATTAGGATTGAAATCCAAGTCCTACTTAGATAATTAAATCTAATCAGTCTTAAATTAATTCAAGCCAAATTAAATTAAATATGATTTAAATTATGTAGAACTTAATCCATAATTTAATCAATTTTAATTAAATTACAATACTTGCAATTAAGTCCCTCATGCTAATAATTAGTAGTTATTAAATTTGTAACTCTTACAAATTAGCAGTTTCTAAATTTAAACCATAAATTTAATTGATAATTTGATAATAATCCAAGCCATTGATCAGGACGAGCTCCTTTTGTGTGTGACTCCTCAAGTTTTATTCTATCTAAAAATGAGACATATCATGATCTCTATTATAGTATCATCGAAAATCCTTTCAATGGGCTGGAACAATTCTAACTTATCCCAATAAGAATTGTTGTTCCAAAAATGATCCTAATGAATTCTCACAATCTACCAGTGATGTCTAGTAGTATGTACTAGCAATCCAGTATAATAGAAGAATGAATTCTTAGATGTAGTTACCATATGATCAAGTTCTTTTATTGAAAGTCCTGATAGGATGTATGTCATGGAACTTCATCAACATCTAAGCATCCATCATATACCAAACTTAATTAGTTCAAGTCCAATCATGAATTCTATGAAAACTTCTTTCCATAATCATACAACTGTGGCCATAGATTTATGAACCCAGTCTCTTAAGTTACATAAATCAACTGCTCAACTACTAAGGCCAATAGATCCTCTATAAATATACTCTAACTCCTATAGTGAACTTGCTATAGTCAACATCCATTATAGTGACTCATTGAGTATAATATTTATGTATAGTCAAACTACAGTAATCTTACCGTGAGTAGTCGAGGCACCATAGATCAAAGAACTATACACTCAACTATAGCATCGAGAAGTCACTAACAAGTGAGTATGCATCCACATGACTTCTCGTTCTTGATCATACTCAGTACCGTTGATCTATATCAATCATCTATACTCTTGCCCCAATATGCCTACTTTGTATACTCAAGATCCATCTATCCAAAGAAAAGCAATTTATGTACCAGTCTAATCAGATCTATCACCATCTCCATGATGATTATTGACTGAGAGCGATTTAGAAATTAATCTATAATGACACATGTCTTAAATTCTCAACTTTTGAAAATATATATCATTGATCATTAATTTTTTGGATGATTCTACGATACATTACTCTAGAATAAAAATAATTATTCATAATTTTAATTTTAATAAATCAGGGATAAATTTATGTCCTAAAAAATTATAATATATTTGATAATAATTGGCTTTTCAGATCACACATCTAACAATTGGACATGAATCGAGTTCCATCTTCTCAAGATGGACTTCAGTCTTTAGCTGGCTAAATGGCTTAGTCAGTGGATCCACCATGATTTCATGGGGTCAACTCTCTTTATCTTGACATCTTCCATGTCGAGATAGTCGCATGTTATTTAAAGTCTCCTTTTCTATGTCCTAAGTATTCTGGTGAGACTCAAGCTCCATAAGCAAAGGGCTATGGCACCAACATTATCACTATGATGACATCTCATGACATCAAAAGCAATAGAGATACTTAGATCAGAAGATCTTGCCTAGCATCTTTGGAAATGGTGACTAACTCAGCTTTCTATAATAATTGGTTATTTGAAATTCTTCCAATCTACTAATTTTCATATTTTACATATCCTGATTTAGACTCTCTATAATCAATGTCAGATGCAAAATTTGAGCATGTGTACCCATAAATCCCATAACTCAAATCCTTCTTTAAAACTCAAGAATAAATCTTCAGTATTTTTCAAGTACTTAAGAATATTCTTTACAGCTATCCAGTGTCGCACACCTGAATTTAACTGATATCTGCTCATGACACTCATAATAAGATTAAGTCAAGTACATAGCATGGCATTCATGAGGCTTCCTTTAGCCGAAGCACCAAAGATCTAGCTCATGAGGTGAAACTCCTCATATGTATTTAGATACATCTTCTGGAGAGACACATACCTAACCTAAGGGGTAGAAGTTCCCTTTTAGAGTTTCCATGCTAAACTCCTTCAGCACCTCTTTTATATACTTTTCTTGTCAAAGGCCTAATATCCTATCAGATCTATCTTCACAAACCTTCATCTTTAGATCCTTTTCCTTGGTCTTTCTAGAAAATCTTTGTGACAACCAACTTTTGATTGAATTTAGCATGGAAACACTTTTCCCAATTGAGAGAATCTCATCCTTCCACTGATCCTTTTGAAAACATAAGGTTCCTCCTTGTATTTGATGAAATCAAACATTTTGATTGCATCAATCTAACTTTGAGATAATTGCATTAATCCAAAAATGGATCCATGCAGCTTGCAGATCTTCTGATCTCCATCATTGGAAATAAAACCCATTACGTTGATTCATGTAGATATCTTCACAAGATATTTCTTTAGAAAATTAATTTTCATGTCCAACTGTATTTTTAATTTTTTTTTGTAGATCCATGCAATCCAATGGGTATATACCTCTGGTGGATCCACTAAGGTTAGATTTGGTTGGAATGTATTCATGTCAACCTTTGACTATAATGCTTCATCCATTTTCTCGAATCAGTGTCGTACATCATCTCAACATAGATTTATTAGGTCAAACTACTTTGATCCTATCTTTTACAAAAAATAACTTTCTCTACATCTCTAAAAGCAATTAACTAGATATCTTTCAGAATGACGGGAGATTCCTTACTCAAGATGAAAGAAGTTAATACTAACTACTTGATATAATAGATTTTAATGTCCTCTCACGTTACCATTGTCCTAGATAAACTATTTTTTCTTAGATCATGTATGATAGTGTCACATCACATGTGATCGATTGAAAGCGTACTACAATTAGTATCCTTTCAATAGATTTATATGTCCCTAAAGACGTAAAGGTTAGTGGTATCATTATGGACTCGGGATCATATCCAATAGGTCCTATCCTCTATTGGACACATTCATGTAGTTGAACATAATCGGAGGAGTCTACTATGAGCACTATATCGTTTCAGAGATCATCCAAAATTGCTCACTAGTATTCACATTTTCGAATCACATAGAAACTTTTAAGAAATCTTTTCATCAAATGGGCTGTAATAGTTAGTGCATCCCATGTTTCCAAAAGAGGTAGTTGTTCAATTTTACTATAATGCGGAGGATTCAACAACTCAAAATTTGAGTGTCAAAGAGACAAATCCTTTCCAAGTTTGTATTATCATTTCTATCAAAATGCCAATTTACCGAGCGTACCACATATTAGTAGGGTCATTCCATAGATCTCTCAAATTCCTATGGCACACATTGCTGTCTGAATACATTAACATGTAAATAGATAATGACATACCTTCTAGCAAGGTGTATCACCCTATTCTTTAGGCTATTCAGATAGAAGGATAATTTTCATCGGCATTGTCATCCAGTACATAGTGAAAACTTTCCTCTTCCTGACACGCTTCTTTGAGAATGATCCTTCCTTGGCTCATCTACATAACCGTATGTTCTAAGAACCTATCGGGTTTCTAAAATAAGGATTTTATACTAAGAACACAACCCCATCGAACTTTTTCAAGGTCTCTTTAGTGGATTACCGACAGATATTTAGATTTGACATTAGCGTCATCATTATCATTTATATGTAGTTACTATAACTGAACCAATGAACTATTAAGGGACTGTGAGATCAAACACTTTGAGTTTAATTATGCATGATTCATCTTTGACTCTTCTCTCAAGTCATTCAGAGTCCTTTAACCTGTTTTAAAACATGATCTGACAGACAAACTCATTATGCAGTTGCTCTACTTATAACACAAGATTCTAGGTGAGTCTATCATAGCCCTGAATACTCTGTGCCTCATGCTGGCACTAAGTCAAGAATAGAGCTTTTTCTATCTAATTTACGTATCATCCATTTATAAAGTACTTGAATATGTTCAGGCCAGTTGGCTAATTTGGAATAACATAAGAGAATCCTGATTTAGTAATAATTCGCTAACCCTTTCTAGGAGTTAGAACCATTTCGAAGTCCTAAGCCAAATTTCTTTGTGTTCTTCTCGATCAATTGGTTGCTATCATGGACTTAATCTAATTGGATTTTGGTTTCAAGATAAGTAAAACTTAGTCGAGTCCAATCCTATTAAACTAATGAAACAGTCTTATGTCAAACTCAAAAATCTAATTCAAATTTAAATTCTAATTTAACTGATCAGGATTTCCAATCTTCACTTTATTGATCAAATCAAATTAATTTGCAACTATTATTAAGTTGTGAGAGGGAGTTTCCAGTCCTAGGTGGGACTCCTAGGTTGATCTTAGGTCCTATAGTTGAACCTTAGAGATCCAGTTCGTAATTGGACGTCGTTAGATGTTCTCCCTGCTTACTATTCTCTTGTAAGTTATAAGTTTATTCGCCAGGGAGTCCGCAAGTTAGTGAACTATTGAGTAACAGGAGTCCAAGTCTAATGGGACTCTATCGGGGAGCTATGGGGTTTTTGAAGTGAGTTATAAACTTAAAAAGACAAGGGATATTCTGAATTAGATATTCTGTACATAGATTTTTAAAATTCTTCTAAGGCTTTAAGAAATAAAAAGACTCATTATTTTCTTCAGGCATCCCAACACTTCCTCAGGGTTGGAAAGCAAAATTTCTATGTTACTAAGGGTTTCTTAGGTGGATACTATGGTCCGCCAATTAGCATGCCCACCTCATACTGATAGTTATCGGCAAATATATCAACCAATAGAGGACACTCTTGTCCAATATATACTTCTAAGCAATCACAGTAGACTTGGTCTCATAGATCTGAAACTCCACATTAATAGTTATTGTCCATTCCTTAGTTAAGTCAGAGTCCACTATTGGTTGCAAGTGAAGCCATCATTGGCCCTCAGCCTGATAGTTATGAGCCCCCCATCTCCACCCTGTAACATAGAGTGGTTGCTTTCTTCCTAATACATATGAACCACTTATATTAGTTGAGAATAATTAACATCAGAGAGAGTATTAGCACTCTATAATAGTGGAAGATTCCCTAATATTATTGATGGAGTTTTTTATTTAGGTCTCTTTCTACATAGTCAATATACATCTGCATGTAAATGACTTAATCTGATTTAGGCGGCATCTTATGTTAGACTAACTCTGATTTGGAGTCAGCACATCTCATGTCTGATTAATCTGATTATATTCAGCACATCTCATTCCGATCTACTTAGTTTAAACCAGCACATTCTTATACTTTGATCAACCTAGTCGACATAGGTTGAACTCGAATGGGACCAGTTAACCTCATTCAAGACTAATTGAACCAAGTCGGTCGGGTAAGTGAGGCTAGGTGGGAGGGTTCTGTCGATGCTTGCCTTTTAGACATCAATGAATTGGTTAGATAAGCATGCTCCAATATTAAAAAAATCATCGATTCAAAAAGTCACAATTATCTAGACACCAAATTGATCATAAGAATCAAATAAATCAACCTAGTAACTCAATCTTGACCAATGAGTTCAAATTTTGCGTCTTTGAGTTTAATTCAATTCACATTAAATATGAATCAATGCAACAGCTACACTAAACTGCAACTTTAGCCTTTTTTATTAATCCTGAACAACTATTTGGATCTGGTTTGATCAACTTCTCAAATTCAATTTAGGTTGTCTAACATGATCTATCAAATAACCGATTGTAGTTAATCACCAGACCTAATTTGTTCAAACCCTACCCTTCACGCAAACCTAAATTTCAATTTCTTAAAATTTTTTTTTAGATTTGGTTCAAGTTGCATGAATTATGGTTATGATCTCGAACAATTTTTTCAATCTAACCCTAATGTGTCATTGTTTTCATACATTGTGTTTTTATCTAAATCTACAATATTATCACATATATTATTTTTTAGATTTAAAACTACATGGCACATATTCTCATACATGCACAATTGGATCTAAAATTGTTTTATAATAATTTTAAAAATACTTTTTCAAAATCCTTATCGCATCGCACTAGGACAACTTTACAGTATCGGGGTAGTTAATCCGTATATCAGGACAAACTTATTTCAAGTACAAATCGAAATTTTCATTTATTTCAATTTATCTTCT
>QRFJ01006780.1:0-42408 GCA_006176705.1 Cocos nucifera | reverse complement strand
ATCAACTACATCGGACATAAATCCGCAGTCTGTAAACTCCTGGACTAGGATGTTCTACCATTCCAAGACCACAACATATATCCTTAGTTCTTCTCAAGTACTTACATACATTTCACAGAAATCTAGTGTTCTTCACCTGATTGACTGATTTCTGCTCGGTGACCTCAAGGGCAATGGGCTATATCAAGTTCGTGTACATAAATGGCATACATGAGGTCCCTTATTGTTGAAAGCATAAGGGATCTTTGCTTATGCATTTCTATTTCTCAGGTGTTGCTAGGGACACATCTTCTTGAAAAAAGATGAATGCCATGCCTGAAGGGTACTAAACCCTCTTAGAGTTTTCCATACTAACCTCTTAAGTACTTCTCTATGTACATCTTCTGTGAAAGTCCTAGCATCCTATTTGGTCTATCTTATAGACCTTAATTCCGAATAAAGGATGCTTCTCCTAGATCTTTTATGGAAAATTCTTTAGATAACCATATTTTAACTGTGGTCAACATGGGAATATCATTTTCGATAAGGAGGATGTCATCCATGTATAATACGAGGAAGACAACAGCGCTCCCACTGACCTTTTTGAAGACACATGGCTCCTCCTCATTTATGATAAAATCAAATATTTTGATCACATCATTAAAATGAGTATTCCAGCTCCGATATGCTTGCTTAAGTCCATATATGAACCTTTGCAGCTTGCATAACTTGTGATCATCATCGCTAGATGTGAAACCTAGCGGCTGTTCCATATAGATATCTTCCTCAAGATATCCATTTAAGAATGCCATTTTTACGTCCATTTGCCATATTTCATAATCAAAATAGGTTGCAACTGCAAGCAATGTGCGGATGAATTTTACCATAGCTACTGGCGAAAAGGTATCCTAATAGTCAATGCCTTCACGTTGACTATAATCTTTTGCTACTAATCTAGCCTTGAATGTCTCCACATTCCCATTTGCACCAATCATTTTCTTGTAGATCCATTTACACCCAATGGGTACTATACCTTCTAGTGGATCTACCAAGGTCCAAACTTGGTTTGAGTGCATCGAGTCAATTTCTGACTTCATTGTCTTTAACCATTTTTCGGAGTCGATATCTGATATCACCTCGTTATAGATTTTGGGATCATCATCATGAACCCCATTACCTATGAGGAACATTTTCTTTACATCCTCTGAAATAGTACCTAAGTACTTTTCAGGGGGATGGAAAACTCTTTTCAATCTACGAGATGGAGGAGGTAGTGTATGGATTGGCTTAACCTGATTTGGTTCCATTTGGTCCTTAGCTTGTTGCTCTTGTGAGACTTTCTTATCGAGCTTGATCTGCTTTCTAATGCCGCTATCTTGAATAAACTATTTTTTAAGAATGATGGAATGTCGACTCACAATCACATTGTGATCTTCTGGAATGTGGAAATAATATCCTAATGACTCTTTAGGATATCCTATGAATCAAGCTTTAAAGGACCTAAAGTCTAACTTGTCCGCTTGCTGTCTTTCGACATGAGCTGGACAACCCCAAATTCTGAGATGACTCAAACTTGGTTTCTTACCATGACATATTTCATATGGTGTGTAGGAACGGTTTTAGAAGGAACCCTATTTAGTAAGTATATTGCTGTTAACAAACAGTATCCCCAAAGAAAATCAGGGAGGTCTATGAAGCTCATCATGGATCGAACCATATCTAATAGAGTTTGGTTCCTCCATTCTAAAATTCCGTTGAGTTGAGGTATTCCAGGCGGAGTTCATTGAGAGACTATGCCATTTTTCTTAACATAGTCTAGGAATTTCTGACTAAGGTATTCACCTCCTCGATCTGATCGAAGAACCTTAATGGATTTTCCAATTTGCTTTTCTACTTCATGTCTGAATTCTTTGAACTTTTCAAATACTTCAGATTTGTGTCTCATAAGATACACATACCCATACCTTAATAAATCATTGGTAAAGGTTATGAAGTAGACTAAATTGCCTCTAATGGTACATCGAATGGGCTGTACACATCTGTATGTACTAGGGCAAGAAGATTTGTGGCCCTTTTCCCATGTCCTACAAAAGAGAGCTTAGTTATTTTGCCATGAAGATAGGATTCATAAATTGGATATGACTCGAAAGTCAACGAACTCAATAGCCATGTTTTCTCCAATTTGTTAACCCTATCTTCTGCTATATACCTAAATCTTAGGTGCCATAGATACTATCATTAGGACTATCCTAGGATATTTGATTTTAGGCATTCACATTTTGCTCAAAGTTAAAAATAGATACATCAACATGTAACTGATAAAGTTCGTTAATACGGAAACCATTTATAATTTTATTTTTTTTCATAAAGAATGTTACAATGGTCCTTAAGAAAACTAATTACATAGCCTTCTAATGCAAGGCAAGAAATAGAAATCAAATTCCTAGTTGCTGCGGACACAAAGTAACAGTCTTTTAATACTAAGTCTAAACCAGATGGTAGTCGAAGAGGGTATATTCCCATGGCCACGGCAGCAACTCTTGCTCCATTTCGATGTGTAGGATCATGTCTCACCATCCTGCAGCCTCCTGCTATCCTCAAGACCCTGCATAGAAGTGCATAAGTGAGCACTAGAACCAGAGTCAAGCACCCAACTAGATGCAAAAAAAATCGTAAGGTTAGACTCAATAATGAGAATACCTCTAGAAGGACCTGCCTTCTTCTTCTTTAGGGTGGCCAAGTAAGTAGGACAGTTTCGCTTTCAGTAGCCATCATTATTGTAATGAAAATACTTTTCTTTGTCAGCGATCTTCTTCTTCGGCTCTGTCTTTTTCTTCTTTCCTCCTTCCACCTTTTGCTTTTGCAACAGACTCTTCTTCTTTTCCAAAAGACTTTCTCTTAGAAGATAGTCTTTCCATATGCAAGCAAAGCTGAAGAATACCATGGAAAGCTCAGCGGTAACCAGCATATTCATTAAGTTCGGCCAAAGAGTTTTGAAGTTTATGCATTGTAGTTCATGATGAATCCCATACTACATCACTCAAGGATTGTAGAATTATGTCATTCTGCAGATCCAAGTCCAACCATCACTTCGAGCTTCTCAAGCTCTTCCAAGTCTTTGATCATCATCAGACAATGATCTTGGACTGACGCCCATCGTGCATCTTAACCTTGAAAGTCCGTTTAGTGACTTGATACTTGGACTGCTGCGACTTTGTTCACCAAACATCTCCTATAGGTGAGCACAACTTTGGCAAGCAGTTTTGATATTTTCATGTTGGCGGCTGAAGCTTCTCAGACATCGATCCCAACACTGCTAGGTATGTAGCGCTTATTATTCTTCGTCTAGTCTACTTATCAGGAAGATGCTCTTCATTCAGCGGTATGGAATAAGCTGGTAAGTGTGGAAGGTCCGGTCCAATACATGAGTTTAACTTCCTAGAAACCCAAAATAATTTGAAGTTTCAACCAATCCTTGAATTTGGTGCTGGTCAAGTCTATGGGCATCTAAAATTTCATGCTGGGGATTCGGGATGGCAACATTTTCTTCGTATCATGAAGTCAAAGCTGGTTTAGTTAGTTAGAATATTAATAAGCAACTAAGACTTAAACGCATAATTTGTTTAGAGATTTTATTTTTTAAAATTAGCTTCCACTATTTTTTTATATCCCTACATCTCCTCTTTAGAGATTATGAAAATCTTCATGTTACTGTTTTCTAGTGGATGGTGCGCGGTCCCCCAACTTTACTCATCACTCGCCGTAACATTATTGGTGATGGTGGTTAGCTCAATGGGTGGAAACAACTTCGTCTTGTCAAATGATTCTCTAATCATGGTGCATTCCCAAACTTGATCTCTAATTCATTGAATTTTCATTCATGTCCGAAAATATTGATCACTCTTTAGGTTAAGTCAGACCCACCTATTTGCATATCTGGATCTAATCTGAGGTCTCTCCCATATCAAAATATTGAGCTCAATCCATCTCAACTCATAGCACACCAATGCCTATATGACATGGTTGTGTCTTTCCGGTGCAACTGAGCCACTATTACCAACCCGAGACATCAAACCTTGAAAGGCCCGCACATCTACAATGGTGGAAGACCTTAAGACTTAAATCTTTTCTTAGGAAGATATTTGATTTAGCTCTCATTATACTGACTGACATAGTCATAACTATTATGTTAACTTAGTGATGGGTTAGCTCGGATTACTTGGAACACCTCAGATCAGAACTGAGTAACAAACATGGCCAGGTAGTGAGACAATGGAAGGGATTATGCCATTAACTCGACAAGGAACTTATTCGAGCTCGAGTAGCTTCCAATTAAAATTTTAGTTCGATCGTTATCTGCCAAACATTACCTTAGACCCAAATTATTGAGCCAAAACCAATCGGGTTAGCTACATATCCAACTCTAACCACTGACCTAATAGGTCTTTAGCTTGATCGATCAACATTCGATGACTCGATCCTGACCCAGACTTACATCCTTTTATGGCTCCGTGGCATTTTAGCCAGTGTTGATCCCATCTAACCAACTCTGATTCGATTGATCAATCGCTATGAGACCTAATTGAGCTACCCAAGCCGAACCCATTTTATGAATATATCCTTAAATCTAAAAATTCTTAATTTTGACCTAATAATTTTTATATTACTTAATTCTAACATTAAGTTAAGGGTTTTTTACATACAAATATGTTAAATAAGATCCTAGGGTGTTCAGGATCTAGGATTTCTGAGGGCAGAAAGTAAAGTTTTCATTTTTGATTATGGACGAACATGCAGCACGCCTACACTCATAAGAACACCCCATCGATGAAAGGAGATAGTCTTTTAAACCACTTTGTTCTTATGAATTCGGACGGCCAAGGGGAATTACCTTAATCAAAAATATAACTAATCATCAAACTAATTAGATCTAAGCAATATCTCATATAAAAAATAGATCTAATTAAATCATGTTTTGTATATATCACTATATAATGCATGCATGTTTTTAGAATCTAAATTATCTCATAATCATCTAAAAAATTAATTTAAATTTGATCTTATCAAAAAAAATTTAATCTAGACCTATCTTGCAGACCTATTCTACACTTGTCTAAATATGAAATTATGCATATCTCATATGAATAAATTAAATTTAATTTATTTCTATTTTTAAGATCTGATTATAATATTTTATAATAATTAAAAAATAAAAAATAAATATATCTAATTATATTTAATCAAATAAAAATATGATTAATACTAGACTACACATAAAATATATTCTATACCTAGTCTAGTTATGTATCTCATACATATTAGATCTAGATTAATATTTTAATTTTTTTATTTTCTATTTATAGATCTAATCACATCTCATGTGATATTTAAAATCATAATTAATTAGATTATCAGATCTAAATAAATTTTTATAAAAACTGGCTTTGATATCAGTTGAAGGAAATCCTAATTTTTTGGGATCAGGTTCGTTCAGATCTAGATTGATCGAGAGGCTTATATTTCAAAATATCACCTCTTAGATCCTAATAGATTTGACATTTTTAGATCTAATTTATAATCGATAAATAAAAAAAATAGAACTAAATTACATTTTGATTAATTTTACCTGAATTCTGGTAATCTGAATTACTTGTTGATGATCCTTCCGAAGCCCTGAGGTTCTGGATCTAGCCACGCAAGCGCTTGACCTCTACCAATATCCACTTGGGCTGGATCTAAAGATCTTCTGCCTTCTCTTTCTTTTTTTAAATCAGATCTATATTGTTTAGAGAATCTTCCAAAACTCTTCTGAAGATCATCCATCGTCTTTGCAGCGAGTGCTCTTTTTTTTTTTTCTCAGCCTTTCCTTTACCTGACTCGCACCTAATTTGAAGGCCCAAACTTCCTTGGGCGTGGAGAGGAGGGAAGAGGGCCAGATGGGGCATGGAGAAAGAAAGAGGGGCAGCCTTGGGCATGGCTAAGAGGAGGAGACTAAAAGTGGGCCAGAGCAGGGTCTTTTTTATATGACTTTGCTGTGCCATGTAGTGCTGCATCACCCGGCCAATTACATGCTTGCATGCAATCAGATCTAAAATCTGATTGGTGGGATGACATCACTGAATCCAATCAGATGAGAAAATCATAGATTCATCCTAAGGTGGCACCTAAGACGGTCAAAGTCTATTGGTGAGGTCATCTAGTTGAATCCAAGAAGCAACCTGGAGTTCCATCCGTAATGGGACCTCCAGCATCCCTATCCATTGGGTGCACGCCATCCTAGGCATGTGCCCCCTTCTTTCTAAATTTCAAAGAGGGGACAAGCTCCTAATGCTCTCCAATAAGTGCATGACACATGGGCAATGTCAAGAAGTCAAAGATCAACGTTTGAACCAAGTCAAAGTATAAGATTAGCAGGTGACGAAAATGGAAGTGTTATCTCAAATTTAACTCGTAAATTAAAACAACCCTTTTCTGCACTTGGACAAGCTTAGTCAGATCAGGTAAGATACCTAAGTGAGTACAAACCATTTGGCTCAGTCGAGATAAACTTTTATGATAGAAAAAAGGAGAATGTTAGGCCTCAATTGTGTGGCTAACATGATTTCCTTGAACCTAATTAAATCTTATTCAGATCAAATTGAATTGGGTTAGTTCTAATTGAATGATATCTAGATCCAAACCTCTGTTGTGTGACCAGTTAGGTTATTTATAATGGTAATGGGATATGTAGTGATCTCCCATCATCACATCAATCGAAAACTCCTTTCGATGGATCAGAATTTTTCTGATTCAGACAACTTAGAATGATCGATCATCTAAATCATTCTAATTGCTCCCAAAAATGCACTAGTGACTACCTAGTATATATGGTGACAACCCCATCAAACTGAAAATGACCTCTCGGTGTACTACTTGTGTAATTAAGTTCTTCTATCTTGAGGCTCAATCAGATCAGGGTTAAGGGAACTCGTCAACCAATTTCTATCATATGAAATTTAATCATTTGATTCAAGTTCGATGTAAAACCTTATAGAACTCTTTTCTATTATTTCACTCTGCCATGGCCAATGGGCTTATGGGACTTGATTCTCATGATCATCATAGGGCTACTCCTCATCCATCGAGCTAGATAGATTCCAATCTGGTGCAATCCAATTTTTATAATGAACATGCTATAGCCAACGTACACCTCAGGATTCCGAATGGCCTAGGAGAACCGAGTCATATGTAGTCAAATCTATAACAACTCTCAAGGTGAACTACCGATGACCTCAGGATCAAAGAACCAGATACACCACTACAGCATCGAGTCAGTCATCGACGAGAAGGTAGACTTCCTATGAACTACTCATGTCATGCTCAGTACCTCTCGTTCTCTAATGAGTATCTATATCCTCGCCTGATGTCTCTACACCAAGAACTTAAAGACTTATCTACTACAAAAGAAGCGATTATACTAAACCCCTTCTGGATTAATCACCATCCTCATGATGATCCTACGGTCAGGGAGTATTTTATGAGTTAATAAATAAAAATTCATCTCTAAATTTTAACTCTTAAAATATGAATTATCATTACCATAACTAAGGATGAATCACAGACACTAATACACTTATATGATAGAAAATAATCCATTTATTATTTATAGTCAAAATTATAAATTTTGTCCTTAGAAGTGTATTATAAGGTCGGCCAATTCTGGGCTTATAGGGCATCACATATCTAACAATCATCCTGTTAAATCGAGATTAGATCTGATTGCACGAAGAGCCAATGATTGGTGGGGATGATGTGGCACTCATGGTGTAGCAAGTTATTAAATCCCTATCTGACATAGGATTTTGATGCTCTACATTTTGCCCATGCACCAAGGCTTCTTCCCTCCCTCCCTGTCATCTTTAGATCCTCTCTCTCCTCTCCATGCTCAAGAAGCTTTGGGCTCGAGTTTGGTGTGATCCAAGCAAGAGAAAGGCGACAAGAAAGAACAAGGCAGCACTGCTGCAAGAGACAACACCCGATTTTCAAAAGGTATTTTGAAGATCTTTAAGATCAGATTCAGATCTAATTTTTGGAGTATAGATTGAGAAGGAGAAGATCTCTAGATTCTGTTCGAGTGGATATCGGTAGAGACCAGGCACTTGCGTAGCTACATCCAGAACCTCATGCAAACATCAGGATCATCACAGGATAATAGGATTATCCATAATAAGATATAATTAAATTAGATTTAATTTAATTTAATTTATTTTTATTTTATTAGATTGATAAAATTAGATCTAAAGAGTCTTAGATCTAGTTTGAATCTAAATTTTTTTTTTGAAAATATATTCTCTCTTGATCAAAATCAGATCTGTAACGATACATGACCTGAGGAAACAGGATTTTCCTTCAACCTGTATCAGAAGCCAGGTTCATAATTATTTAGATCTATTTTAAATAATTTTATTCTAATAATTAGATGATTTAGATATCATATATATGTATTAGTCTAAATCAAAAATTAAGAAAAAAATAATCTAATCTAAAAATATATGAGATGCATGACTAGACTAGGAATAGAATTATTCTGTGTAGTCTACGATGATCATAGTTTTAATTTAATTAATTATAATTTTAGATCTATTTATTTATTATTTTTTAATATTATAAATATTATATAGATCTAAAAAATAAAAAATAAATTTATTTAATTATTCTCGGTTATTCATATGAGATATGGATAGATGCATGTTTGACTAGTTGTAAAATAGTTCTACAAAATATTTTGAATTAATTTAATTGATATGATCAAATTTAAATTTTATTTTTTAGATGTTTAATGAGATATTAGTCTAAAAAATATGCAATAATATGATACATGAATATATTACAAAATAATATTTTTAAGATAGATCAATTATATATATATGATATATATGTAGATCTAACTAGTTTTGTAGATTCATCATATTTCTAATTAAGGCATTTCCCTAGGCCATCTAGTTATAAAAATAAAGTAGGGTTTAAATGCCCTCACCTTTCATTCGATGGGGTGTTCTTATGGTGTGTAGGGGTGCTGCACGTTCATCCTTAATCAAAAATTAAAAACTTATTTTCTGTAACCTTAGATCTGAAACCCTAGGATTTTATTTACATTTTTATTTATGAACTCTAAAGTTAATTAAGAATTAAGATTATGAAATATATTAGATCTAAAATTGAGAATTTTTAGATCTAAGACATATTCATAAAATTGGGTTCGAGCTTCGATAGCTTCAATTAGGTCTAGTGGTTTATCAAACTGAATCAAGAGTCTCTAGATGGGATCAAGAGTATTAAATTGAACGCAGCCTAAATAGGATTGAAGTCTGGGTCAAGGTTGAGTCCATGAGTGATCGATCCTAAGTTTAAGACCTAATTAGGCTCAGTGTTAGAGAAAAATGGATTGTTAGGCTAATTCTCGAAATGGTTCTGGCTCAACAATTTGCTGTCTAAGAATAAGTTGACAGATCCACCGGACTGATTTTATTGGAAGCCTACTCTGACTCGAATGCATTCTGTCGAGTTAATGGCTATCCGCTTCCATCGATCTCACTTACGTGGCATATTTGTCAGCTTAAGTCCTAATCTAGGTGGCTACATAATCTGAGCTAACCCATGCCACGGTTACGTCTATAAGGTTATAGCTATATCAAGTCAGTTTAAAGAGACCTCAATCAATCTCCTAAGAAAGATTAAGTCTTAGGTCATCCACCATTGTAGATGTGTGGGCCCTTTCGGGGTTGATTGTTATTGACTGTTATAGTGGTTTAGTTGCAATTCAGAAAAGATGCCAGACCATGTCTATTAGTGCATTTGGATGTGCGGGCCCTTTTCGGGGTTGATTGTTCTTGACTGGTCCCATAGTGATTTAGTTGCAATTTGAAAAGATGCAAACCGTGCTATTTAGGCATTGGATGCTATGGGCTGGAGGATGGAATTGGGCTCAATATTTTAGATACGGTGAGAGATCCAATTAGAATCCAATTTTAATGCTAAATGGTGGGTCTGACTTAACTAGAATGGATAAATATTCCAAGCATCGGTGAGATTCATGAATTGAGAACAAGCTTGGTGCACTCATGATTAGAGAATCATTGACAAGAGTTGTTACTCCATTGGCTAACCCATCATCAATAACTATTAGTGAGATGAATGAGTCAGTGGTGGGACTGACACTACCAACTAGAAATCATTTAATCATGAAAGATTTTTGCATCTCTACAGAAGAAAGTTAGGGATTCCGAGAAAATAGTAGAAGCTAATTATTTAAAAAATTTTAAATTCTAAATAATGTGTTCAAGTCTAATTATATAAAATCTAACTAAAAATTTTGACTCTCTAAGAAAAGAAAAATGTCTGCATCCAACCCACTAGCCCATAATTCCTGGACACCATAGACTGATCGCCCAATTAAAGGGTTGGCTCAAAACTTTCGAAAGTCAACATCTGGGGTCTGTTTGTGTTAATGGTGGAGCTGTCAGTTGGAAAAGTTCCAAACAGAAGTGATATAGATTCCACCATGGAAGCAGAATATATCACTGCGTCAGAAGTTGCAAAGGAGGCATTCTGGTATAAGAAGTTTGCCGTGGAGATCGGAGTGATGCCATCAGATGCCATTCCTCTGTACTGCGACAACAATGGCGCCATAGCCCTTGCTAAGGAGCCGAGGTCTCATCAAAAATTCAAGCACATCGAGCGGCGATACCACCTCATCTACGATTACCTCGAGAAGGGTTACGTCGAGGTCAAGAGAGTCGACTCCGCAGACAATGCAGAAGATCCACTTGCAAAGATGTTGGGCCAGCAGAAGATCGAAGCACACCTTGAGAAGATGGGACTTAGATTATAGCCAATTGACTTTAGGTCATGTGGGAGTTTGTTAGATATGCGTGCACTAGAAGCCATAATTGGCTAACACTTGTAATACACTTCTAAGGGCAAAATTATAATTTTGACTATAAATAATAAAATGGGTCATTTTCTATGACATAAGTGTATTTAGTGTCTGTGATACATCCCTTGAGTTAATGGTAATGATAATTCATATTTTTAAGAGTTGAAAATTTAAGACATGAATTTTCATTTGTTAACTCATAAAATGCTCCTGATCGTAGGATCATCATGAGGATGGTGATTGATCCGAAAGGTTAGTGTACAATCGCTTCTTTGTAGTAGATGAGTCTTAAGTCTACGGTGTAAAGATAATGGAGTGAGAGTACAGGTACTCATTAGAGAACGAGGGCACTGAGCGTGACTACCTCAAGTAGTCATAAGAAAGTCTACCTTCTCGCCAATGACTAACTCGATGCTATAGTGGTGTGTCTAGTTCTTTGACCTGAGGTGCATCGGCAGTTCACCTTGAGGATGTTATAATTTGACTACACCATGACTCGGTCTCCTAGCCATTCGAAAGCCTAAGGTGTATGTTGGCTATAGCATGTTCATTGTAGGAATTGGATTGCACCAAGATGAAATCTATCTACCTCGGTGGATGAGGAGCAGCCCTATGATGATCATGAGAATCAAGTCCATATGCCCATGGCCATGGTAGAGAGTGAAATAATAGAAAGAATTTCTATTAAGATTTTCACACCGGACTTGAATCGAATGATTAAATCATATGATAGAAATTAGGATTTAACGAGTTCACCTTAACCCTAATCTAATCGGAGCTCAAGATAGAAGAACTTAATCACATAAGTAGCTACACCGAGAGGTTTGTTTTTAGTTTTGATGGGTTGCCACCATATACTGCTAGGTGTCACTAGTTGTTTTGGGAGCAATTAGATTGATTTATGATCAATTTCTAAGTTGTCTGAATCAGAAGAGTTTAATTCATCGAAAGGAGTTTTGATGATGTTGATGATGGAGATGAGTTTGGCACATACGACCGACTGATTTTTAATTGAAAGCTACTCGACCTGAATGCATTCTTGTACGAGTTAATGGCATATTCCTTCCACCGGTCTCACTTACCTGGCCATATCTGTTGACACAGTTCTGATCTGAGGTGGTCAATAATCGAGCTAACCCATGCCACTAGGTTAGTCATAATTGTTATGACTATGACAAGTCTAGTTTAATGAGACCTGAATCAATTCTTCCTAAGAAAAGATTAAGTCTGAAATCTTCCACCATTGTAGATGTGCAGGCCCTTCTCGGAGTTGATTATTCTCGATTGGATACAGTGGCTTAGTTGCACCAGAAAGATGCAACCATATCTATTAGGCATTGGATGCTATGGGCTGGAGGATGAGTTGGGCTCAATATTTCGAATACGGTGAGAGACTCAATTAAAATCCAGTCTGTGCAAATGGTGGGTCTGACTTAACTAAGGAGTGGATCAATATTTTGGATACAGTGAGATTCATGAATTAGAGACCAAGTTTGGGTGCACCATGATTAGAGAATCATTGAACAAGAGTTGTTCACTCATTGGCTAACCCATCACCAATAACTATTAGGTGAGGTGATGAGTCAGTTGGTGAGACCGCACCACCCACTAGAAATCATTAATCATGGAGATTTTCGCATCTCTACAGAGGGAGTGTAGGGATCCGAGAAAATAGTGGGAGCTAATTTGTTTAAAAATAAAATCCTTAAACAAATTGGTCAAGTCAATAATTATAGTATCTAACTAGAATCTTTGACTCTCTACAGAAAAATATCTGCGTCCAACCCATTGCACGTATCCTGGACACACATAGACTGACCGGACCCAATTATAAAGATTGGCTCAGAAACTACAAAATTATTTTGGGTTTCGAGAAGTTAACCCATGTTTTGGACCAGGACCTCCCACCTTACCAGCCCATCCATCCACTGAACAGAGAGCGTCTCTGAAAAAATGGATAGACGAAGATAATAAGGCTAGATATTACATGTTGGGCTCGATGTCTGATGAGCTCCAGTGCCAACATGAAGATATCGGACTGCTCGCCAAATGTTGGCTCACCTACAGGAGATGTTTGGTGAACAGAGTCGCGCAGCCAAGTATCAAGTCACGAAATGACTTTTTAAGGCTAAGATGCATGATGGGCAGTCAGTCCAAGATCACTATCTGATGATGATCAAGGACATGGAAGAGCTTGAGAAGCTTGGTGTGAAGTTAGACTTGGATCTACAGAATGATATTATTCTGCAATCCTTGACTGATGCATATGGGCAATTCATCATGAATTACCACATGCATAAACTTCAAAATTCCTTGGCTGAATTAATGAATATGCTGGTCACCGTTGAGCTTTCTATGAAAGGTTCTAAAGGCTCAGTTCTTGCTATGGAATGGACTTCTTCCAAAAGAAAGTCTTATGAGAAAGAAAAAGAAGTCTGTGAAAAGGTAGAAGGTGGAAGGAGCAAAGAAGAAGAAAGGCAGAGCCGAAGAAGAAGGCCGATGTCAAAGGAAAGTATTTTCATTGCAACAGCAACGACCATTGGAAGCGGAACTGCCTACTTACCTGGCCACCTAAAGAATAAGAAGGAAGGTCCTTCTTGGAGGTATGCTCGTTATTGAGTCTAACCTTACGGTTTCTTCTGCATCCAGTTGGGTGCTTGACTCTGGTTCTAGTGCTCATCTGTGCACTTCTATGCAGGATCTTGAGGATAGCAGGAGGCTGAGGGATGGAGACATGATCCTACACATCGGTAATGGAGCAAGAGTTGCTGCAGTGGTGGTGGAAACATACCTCTTCGATTACCATCTGGTTTAGACTTAGTTTTGAAAGACTGTTATTATGTGCCTACAGCTAGCAGGAATTTGATTTCTATTTCATGCTTAGCACAAGAAGGCTATGTGATTACCTTCTTTAAGGACCATTGTAACATTCTTTATGAAAGAAATAAAATTGCAAATGGTTTTCTTATTAATGATCTTTATCAGCTACATATTGATGTACCTATTCTAACTATCGAGCAAAATGTGAATGCCAAATGACCTAGGGATAGTCCAAACGATAGATATCTATGGCACCTAGATTAGGTCATATAGCAGAAGATAGGATCAACAAATTGGAGAAAAATGGGCTATTGAGTCCATTGACTTTTGAGTCATATCCAACTTGTGAATCTTGTCTTCCAAGGCAAAATGACCAAACTCCCTTTTGTAGGACATGGGGAAGGGCCACAGATCTTCTTGCCCTAGTACATACTGATGTGTGCGGCCCATTTGATGTGCCGACTAGAGATAATTTTATCTACTTCATTATCTTTACCGATGATCTATCTAGGTATGGGTATGTGTATCTTATGAGACACAAGTCTGAAGCTTTTGAAAAGTTCAAAGAATTCAGACATGAAGTAGAAAAATAAATAGAAAAACCCATTAAGGTTCTTCGATCAGATCGAGGAGGTGAATACCTTAGCTAGAATTCCTAGACTATCTCAAGGATAATGGCATAGTCTCTCAATGGACTCCACCAGGAACACCTCAACTCAACGGGATTTTCAGAATGGAGAAATCGAACTCTATTGGATATGGTCCGATCCATGATGAGCTTCACAGACCTCCCTAATTTTTTTTGGGAACATTCATTGTTAACTTCAATTTATCTACTGAATAGGATTCCCTCTAAGACCATTCCTACCACACCGTATGAGATATGGCATGGTAAGAAACCAAGTCTGAGTCATCTCAGAATTTGGGGTTGTCCGGCTCATGTCAAAAGACAACAAGCGGACAAATTAGAGTTTAGGTCCTTCAGAGCTCGATTCATAGGATATCCTAAAGAGTCATTAGGATACTATTTCTACATTCCAGAAGACCACAATGTGATTGTGAGTCGACATGCCATCTTTCTTGAAAAATAGTTTATTCAAGATAGTGGCATTGGAAAGCAGATTAAGCTTGATGAGAAAGTCTCACAAGTATAACGAGCTAAGGACCAATTGGAACCAAATCAGGTTGAGCCAATAAGAACACTACCTCCTCCACCTCATAGATCGAAAAGAGTTTTCCGCCCCCCTGAAAGATACTTAGGTATTATTTCAGAGGAAGTAGAGAAAATGTTCCTCGTAGGTAATGGTGCTCATGGTGATGATCCCAAAACCTACAACGAGGCGATATCAGATATCGACTCCGAGAAATGGCTAGAGGCAATGCAGTCAGAAATTGACTCGATGCACTCAAACCAAGTCTGGACCTTGGTAGATCCACCAGAAGGTATAGTACCTATTGGGTGTAAATGGATCTTCAAGAGAAAGATTGGTGCAGATGGAAATGTGGAGACATTCAAGGCTAGACTAGTGGCAAAAGGTTATAGTCAACGCGAAGGCATTGACTATCAGGATACCTTTTCCTCAGTGGCTATGCTAAAATCCATCCGCACATTGCTTGCCGTTGCAGCCTATTTCGATTATGAAATATGGCAAATGGACGTGAAAATGACATTCTTGAACGGATATCTTGAGGAAGATATCTATATAGAACAGCTACTAGATTTTACATCCAGTGATACTGATCACAAGGTTTGCAAGCTGCAAAGGTCCATATATGGACTTAAGCAAGCATCTTGGAGCTGGAACACTCGTTTCAATGATGTGATCAAAACATTTGATTTCATCAAAAACGAAGAAAAACCATGTGTCTTCAAAAAGGTCAGTGGGAGCGCCGTTGTCTTCCTTGAATTGTACGTGGATGACATCCTCCTTATTGGGAATGATATTCCCAAGATGACAACAGTCAAATTTTGGTTGTCCAAGAAATTCTTCATGAAAGATCTAGGTGAAGCATCCTTTATTCTAGGAATTAAGGTCTATAGGGATAGACCGAATAGAATGCTAGGACTTTCATAGAAGATGTACGTAGAGAAAGTACTAAAGAGGTTTAGTATGGAAAACTCTAAGAGGGGATTAATACCCTTCAGACATGGTATTCATCTTTCCAAGAAGATGTGCCCCAGCACACCTGAGGAAATAGAATGCATGAGCAAGATCCCTTATGCTTCTGCAATAGGGAGCCTCATGTATGCCATGCTATGTACACGACCTGATATAGCCCATGCTGTGAGTGTCACAAGCAGATATCAGTCAAATCCAGATGAAGAACACTGGACTTCTATGAAATGTATCCTAAAGTACTTGAGAAGAACTAAGGATATGATATTGGTCTTTGGTAATGGAGAACTCCAAGTTCAGGGATACATAGACTCGGATGTAGATGATCGAAAGTCGACATCTGGGAGTCTGTTTGTGTGCAATGGTGGTGCTGTCAGCTGGAAGAGTTCCAAGCAAACTATGATAGCAGATTCCACCATGGAAGTAAAATATATCGCTACATCAGAGGCTGCAAAGGAAGCATTCTGGTACAAGAAATTTACTGCAGAAATTGGAGTAATGCCATCAGATGCCATTCCTCTGTACTGCGATAATAATGCTGCCATAGCCCTTGTCAAGGAGCCGAGGTCTCATTAGAAATCCAAGCACATTGAGCGGCGATACCACCTCATCCGTGATTACCTCGAGAAGGGTTACGTCGAGGTCAAGAGAGTTGACTCCACAGACAATGTGGTAGACCCGCTTACAAAGCCGTTGGGCCAGCAGAAGATTGAAGCCCACCTTGAGAAGATGGAACTTAGACTTGTAGCCAATTGGCTTTAGGATAAGTGGGAGATTGTTAGATATATGTGCCCTAGAAGCCAGAATTGGCTGACACTTGTAATACACTTCTAGGGGCAAAATTATAATTTTGACTAATATCAATAAAATGGGTTATTTTCTATCACATATGTGTATTTAGTGTCTGTGATACATCCTTTGAGTTAATGATAATGATAATTCATATTTTCAAGAGTTGAAAATTTAAGACATGAATAATCATTATTAACTCATAAAATGCTCCCGACCATAGGATCATCACGAGGATGGTGATTGATCCGAAAGGTTGGTGTACAATCGCTTCTCTTTAGTAGATGAGTCTTGAGTCTACGGTGTGGAGACACCGGAGCGAGAGTATAGGTACTCGTTAGAGAATGAGGGCACTGAGCGTGACCACCTCGAGTAGTCATTAGGGAGTCTACCTTCTCGTCAATGACTGACTCGATGCTGCAGTAGTGTGTCTGGTTCTTTGACCTGAGATGCATCGATAGTTCACCTTGAGGGTGTTATAGTTTGACTACACCATTACTCGGTCTCCTAGCCATATGGAATCCTGAGGTGTATGTTGGCTATAGCATGTTCATTGTAGGAACTGGATAGCATCAAGATGGAATCTATCTACCTCGGTGGTAGAGGAGCAGCCCTATGATGATCATGAGAATCAAGTCCAGAAGTCCATGGCCATGGTAGAGTGAAATAATAGAAAGAGTTTCTATTTAGGTTTTCACATTGGACTTGAATCGAATGGTTACATCATATGACAGAGACTAGGGTTTGACGAGTTCACCTTAACCCTAATCTGATCGGAGGCTCAAGATAGAAGAACTTAATCACATAGGTAGCTGCACCAAGAGGTTCGCATTCAGCTCTGATGGGTTGCCACCATATACTGCTAGGTGTCACTGGTGGATTTTGGGAGCAATTAGAATGATTTAGATGATCGATCATTCTAGCTGTTCGAATCAGAAGAGTTCTGATCCATCGAAAGGAGTTTCGATGATGTCGATGATAGAGATCATGACATATCCCATTACCATACAGAACTGAACCTAACTGGGTCACACAAACAAGGGTTTGAATCTGGTGATCATCAATTGAACTGATCCAGTTCAATTGATCTGAATGAGATTCAATTAGGTTCAAGAAAATCGTGCTAGCACTCGATTGAACCTAACGTTCTTCTTTTACTATCATAAATAGTTGTCCTGACTGAGCCAAAGGAGTTTGTGCTCATTTAGAGGCCTTCACTTTGTCTGACTGGAGCTTGTCCAAGTCAGAAAAGGTTGTCTTATTTTGTAAGACATTACCTGCCATTTTTGGTCACCTGCCATTTCTCGTCCTTTGACTTTGGTCAAAAGTTGACCTTTGACTGGTCAAATGTTGACCATTAACACTTCGACTTTTATGTATGTGTCATGCACCTATTGGAGAGCTGGTGGGGGCCTATCCCCCTGCCAGAACCTAGCAAGAAGGAGGGCGCACGCCACCCTTGGCATGTGCCCAAGCTAGAGGCGCCCAGGAGTCCCTATTGGATAGGGACTCCATCTCCTTTTTGGATTCCGATTAGAGTTCTCCTAAGAACCAACTTTGACTGGTCTTAGGCACCCTCTAAGGAGGAATCCAGGGGACTCTATTCTCACTAATCAGATTTAGATCTGATTTTACAAAGAGTTATGATTGGTTGGAAAGAACAGAAGTTGGATCATAGACAGTCTATAAATAAGACCCTGCGCCCAACTCAAATTAAGATTGGAAATAACAATTCTCCATGCCCCAAGGCTGCCTTTCCCCTCTTTCTCCATGCCAAACCCACCTTCTCCCTCTCCTCTCCACATCCAAAAGAAGTTTTGAATCTTGGTTGGTGCGATCCAGACGAGAGAAAGGCGACTGAAAGCTAGAAGGCTGCGCTGCTGCAAAGGATGACTGCTGATCTTCGAAAGGTATTTTGAAGATCCTTCAAATCAGATCCAGATCTAATTTTTGGAGACATGATAGAGAAGAAGAGGATCTCTAGATCTAGCCTGAAGTGGATACCGGTAGAGGCCAGGCACTTGCGTGGCTAGATCCAGAACCTTCCGCTGCTTACAGGATCATCAACGGGTAATAGGATTACCCACTTCAAGGTAAATTAAATTTGATTTAATTTATCTAATTTTATTTTAATTATTAAAATAATAAGAATTAGTTTTAAAATATCTCAGATCTGATCTAAATTAAAGAAAAAAATTTTAAAATATATCTCTTGATCTGATCAAATCTGAACGAACCTGATTCGAAAAATCAGAATTTCCCTTCATCAATAATCCCTTCTTGCCGACCTGAGGGGAAAAGGACCATTAATCCTTCGTGGAAGAATGGCACTTAAAGGTATAAAAATTTCTAAAAGGCAAAATGGTTGGTTAGACTTTGGTCAATCGACAGAGGGAGAGAAAACCTATGACAAATCGAAAGGAGTTTGATACGATAGATGCAAAGGAGATATTTAAAAATCGGAAGAGAGTGACTACAAATGTGGGTAGCGGGAATCTAAGCCCAGCGCACAAAGCTTCCAAGTACAGACAAAATCAACTGGTCGAAGGAGAACTGACCCAGTTGTCAGAGCTGGGGAGTTTAAGGTCATATTCTGGAGGGATTCCATATTGGATTCGAATCAGAAAAAGATCGTCCGGGATAAGGATGGACAGGATGGTGTTTGGAGCGAAAGACGAGCGGGACATGTTCCTAGGTTCTACCTCGGTTAGGGGTGCAGAATCAAAGAAGGTTGGTCCAAATGAGCCCCACGAACCGATGGAGTGCGAGGTTTTGGAAGACATTCAGATCAAGATGAACCCCAAGAAACCCACCCCCCCACCCCTAAAAAAAAAAAAAATCAAAAAAAATCAGGAAGACAAGGAGCCAAAAATGATAAGCATGAATAACCTAAGAGAACGAATAGAAAACTGACCTAAACTATCCAAGGAGGATGAAAAGATAATAGATGCGATGAGGATCAATTGAAAGGGTGTCCAGAGCTTAGGAAGGCGAGAGAAGAATGAGACTCATAGGAAGAAGGCGAACAGGGGCTGAAGGAAGAAGAAAACTCGGACAGGGATGACTTCCAAATAATAGGAGAAGGTCTTAAATAGCCAGAGATAATTTGAAGTAGTTATGATTGTGGATCGACTTCGATCGATCTACATGTGCCGGGTGTCCCACTCATCATGATAGAAAAGCGGCAACGGGCAGAGTCTTTATGGCACCGTACCTATGGTAGAATTTCGATGGAAGATTCGAAGCACCATCTTTTTGGACTCATTTCAATCTTAGAATGTTTCGGTGCCAGCATGGTAAACATCAAAACATCTCATCCTGATAAGTGTGGAAACTCGAGATCGAACTTCGATCGTCATCTTTTTTCCTCCCTTCCTTCAAATTTCAAACTCAAAAATAGGGGAACTATTGTTGGGGATAAACCCCACTCCCATCGAAGTTCAGTCCGATGCTTAGCCTAACATAACTGTTAATCATAGAAGAGTTTCGATCAAAAATTCTTCCTCCAGCGATCGAACTTCTTTCGAACTCCTCCAATCCTTTCGGACTCCTCTAGCGGCCGAACTCCTCCAGGACTCCTCTATCAATCGAACTCCTTTCGAACTTCTCCAGTAGTAGAACTCCTTTCAAACTCCTCCAATGGTTGAACTCCCCATAGTCATCTAGGAAGGTCTCTACACGAGTCTGATCTCATGCACGGCATGAACCGACCCACACCTGAACTACCTTAGAGGAGTCTAAACTCTCCTAGAATTGATACAGCTCAAAGGTCATCACCAACCGATGCCCATTCCTTAAAACTTTTACTATCAAATCTCAAACGAACTGGCATCTCATGATAATAAACACTATCTTTCATAACAAACTCTACGTGACCCTGAGCGGCCCACTATCTGACAGTTACGGCTGTCACTATCAATTTATTAAAGGCTCCATCTATAAAAGGGATCCTCCATATATGTTTTCTCTAGGTTCTCTTCTTTCTTCCAAAAGCTCTATAACTTTCTTAACTGAGCAATCCATTTCTGTTGGCTGAAAAAGCTAACTTGACCATCGGAGAGTCTTGCCGGAGCTGCTACCTCGGGCTCTGGATGAGACTTATTTTATAGGTCATCGACGGCAACCTCATCCTCTCCAACTCTAGCACTTCTGCAACAGCAATCAGATTTTGCACCAACATACATCATCCATATTATATTTCAAAATATTAAATCCATCTCATGGATTACTCTGGCCAAGATTTTGCTAAATTAAAATACAACGATGCATTATCTCTAAATTCTTTAGAGTGGTCAATCCCATCTTGATCACTCACCGACTTCACAAGTACTTGACTATGCCCAAAAATCTTCCATCACTGAATTAAAAATTTAAGCAGTTCAGTACCAAAGCATAATGAGTTGCTTGCAAGCCACCATGGCGATCTCAGGTCCAAGGGACACTTAGACCAATATTCCATCAAAGCAATTCTTAATAGCAGAATGCTTCAGAGTTAGTCATATTCAATGATGATATATCCCTACATCTCACCTATATGCCATACCAGTATTTACACACTCCTTGGTTAAGAGGACCACCAACCTACATGGCACATAATGACCTACACTTGATAAACATTATCATCCTATTTAACAACTGATCATTTGATCGTGAATAATTTTAAGAACTAATCAATAAATTCTCTCTTTATCGAATCTAAATAGTCCTAAGGACTTCATCACAATAATGAAGTTCATTAGAAAATATATACCTTATGATGAAAATATCAAAATATTTATTTTATTTATTAATAAATTAATTATAATTATAAGATAGCTCAATCATCAAAAGACTGATGATTGGCTTTGGGACATATTTTTCAACAACTTTTACTTATCCTAAAATCACTTAGTATAGTATCTAATACCCATCTTCGACTCGTGGTTGTCGAACTTCTTTACCGCCAAGGCTTTAGCGAGGGGGTTGGTCAGGTTCTCCTTTATATTGATCTTCTAAAGGTTGACATCATCTCGATCCATGATCTTTCGGATTAGATGATAGCGGTGTAGTATATGCTTTATTCACTGGTGTGCCTTCGATTCCTTTATCTGAGCAATTGCTCCAGTGCTGTCATAATAAAGGATGACTGGACCATTCAGGAAGGGTGCCACTTCGAACTTAGTGACAAACTCTCTCAACCACTTAGCTTTCTTCGCAGCATCTAATGCCACGATGTACTCCACCTCGCATATTAAGTCCGTCATAGTGTGCTGCTTGAAACTCTTCGAATAGATGATTCCATCATTCAGGATAAAGACATAATCTGACATGCTCTTGCTGTTATCATGGTAAGATTGAAAGTTAGAATCTATAAACCTCACAAGTTTTAGATCTAACTTACCATAGATCAGCCACTGATCCTTAATATTTCTTAAATATTTAAGGATGGTTTTAACCACTTTCTAGTAGTTCTCTCCTGAATCAGATTGGTGTTTACTCACTACTCCTAGTGAGTATGCCACATCTAGTCTCATATATATCATGGCATACATGATAGATGCCACTACCAAAGCATATGGGATTCTACTCATATACTCTTTCTTTAGGAGTTGTCAGACAATCCTTTTTAGAGAGAGTAATTTTATGGCCTATAGGAAGATAATCTTTTTTGAAATTCTCCATGCTGAATCTCTTTAGCATAGTATATTTGTATGTGGACTGGGATAACTGATAAGAGCACGATATTATCGTTAAGACATCATATTTATCAATTTAATTTTAACTTTTTAAATAATTTAAAAATAGATAGGAAGCAGTGAGTCAGGTCGAATCCATAGAAAAGATAGTATTTTAGCTTTAAAATCTTTGATTTCATAAAAAAAATAAAAATTAATTTGAAGTCAAAAATTAAAAATTAAAAATTAAATGATATGAAAAAATAAATTTGGTACTAAGATCTACTATTTAGATCTTAGCATCTACTTGCAATAGAATAAAGAGTAATAATTAAAATATAAAAATTAAATTATAATTAAAAATAAAGTGCATAAAATTTAAAGAGTAGAAAAATAAGTTTTGCATTAATTAAAACTTAATTCAAAATTTTAAATACATGAAATTTAAAAAAATAAAAATTAAAATTAAAAGATTATCTCTGATCTTGAATCATCATTGGCATTGAGATGGTGTAGAAGCTAGCTCTTCTTTACAGCACCCATTGCCTTGAAGCAACCTCTAACCCAAGCATGGTTCTAACCTTTACCAAACTCCTTTCCATGATCGAAGACAGCTTTTCCTAGAGGTCTGGAGTCCTTTAAATAGAGTTAGGAGGGCTGGAGTCTTTGTTGCTAGCCAATATGGGACTATAGAAGAGTTTGATCAGCAAAATATGAAGAAATCTTGATAAAAATTAGATTAAAATAGCTCCTGAATCAAGTTCTATGCCTCTGGTGAAGTATGGCTGTTAGATCTAAATCAAATGGTCATAAAATCATCAAAAATAGATGTGTAATAGCTCAGATCAAGTCGAATTAAATTCTGACCATTGAATGGAGCTTGATGGATGATATTCGACCATTAGATTGCATCAAAAATCGTTCTCAAATTTTTTTCAGTCAGATTAAACATGGGCCGTTGGATTGTCGCTTGGATGAAATTTAATCATTGGATCGTATAGTGGAGAGCTAGGAAAACCAAATCAAAACTGGAAATGACCCCCACCTTCCGATCTTCATCGATAGTGATATGGACCATCCAATCATGCTTTACTGTTCATATGGACCATAGTGGATCGGGCTTTTTATGAGCTGCAACCAATCGACGTCCATTTTCTTCTAAAAATTACTGAAATACTCTCTCTTAAGGATCTACGATGAGCCACGATAAAATTGACATCAGCTTCATATCAGTGGCTCACTAGATGGCTTGGCTAGCTTGCTGACGCACGGCTTGGCTTGAAGAGTCGGTTGAGCCATTTTCTTTTTTATTTTATTTTTTTCTTTAAAAATTCATACCGAATCTATTTTAGCTTCAATTTATTCCAACTTTATTTTGTCGTGACCAAAAAAAATTCTTTTTATTGATAATAATATTTTACTTTTTTAATTTTTATTATTTTTAATTAATTTTTAAATTAATAAAAATATTAGTTTCTTTAAATATATATAAATTAGTTATTAATTTTTAAAAATAAATATAAATTAATTAATAAATTAATATTTTTATTGATGAATTTATGATACTTATCATACCTCCCAACTAAAGTTTTGCTCATCTTCAAGTAAAGAAAGAATTTAGTTTTAGATTTTTTTTAACTTTAGAGTTTCAAATTTTATCTAAGCAGTTTTCAAAATGGCCATTGATATTCAGTAGAGCATAAGTGAGGTATATCATTGGGATATTAATACTTAACAATATAAAAATTAAGTGAAGTCTAAATTTTTTCTAAATAATTCTTATCTTTATCTCTGAATTATTTAAACTTTCATATGGGCAAGTGTATCTCTACTTCCATCTTTCATTTATTAAATTTTTTAATTCATATTGCCCACTTTTTGACATGAATATCATTGCTTACTTAGGCAATGGGATCTGGTTATTCGATGAAAAATTATTTTTTTTTAATATTTTCTTAACTCCTTAAGCTTTCTATTTAATCCATGTAGCAAGTCTTGGATCAATAACTCCCAAATCAGTTAACTTTAGGGCACTAAATATAAAATACCCCTTGGACTTACTAGCTCGAATCAAATAGGCTACGAATTAAGACTAGCTTTACAACGAGCTTCTTCATTCTTCCTATCTTTTGACGTGAAACTCAATGCTTGCTTAGGCAAAAAGGTCCGATTATTCAATGAGAAGTACTTGAAAACTATTTTATTTTATAATTTTTTTTAATATGAAGAAATGTATAGTTATCCTACATAAGCCTATAAAAAATAGACTTTTCTTTGATGCTGGTAGAAAAAATCAGAAGTGCTCAAAGAAAAATTATTTATATTATAGACTTAACTTTTTATTGAGTTTTCTTAATACTTGATCCCTCAATATCTCATAAATTTTTTGATCTATGTATTATTTTTTAAGAATCTTCATTAGTATTTTCATAAAAAGATGGAAGCATCTGGATTATAGTTGACTTGATCTCATAGTGGGTAGCATGGATATTAGGTAACTGAATAAAGTCGATGGATTATAGGTAGAAGAAATAAAATATTTCTTCATCTGCCTATATGGTTCTCTAAAATTTTCAACCATTTGATTATTAGATTTAATATGATTCAACCATTCAATTTTATGATTGGATTCAACTAGGTCAGGTAAAGCAATTTTCTATCGTGCATATACTAGTACAACCCTAATGTATGGTTTAAATTTTTTTTAGATTTTATTTTTAATTTTTTATTATTTTATTATTTTTTAAATTTTTTATAATTTTTTTAATTTTTTATATTATTATTTTATTTTTTAAAATTTTTTAAAATTTTTAAAAATTTTTATTTTTTATTATTTATTTTTATTTTTATTTTTTTATTTTTTAAAAAAATTAATAATTTTTTAATGATTTTATTATTTTATTATAATTTTATTTATTTTTTATTTATTTTTTATAAATTTTATTTATTTTAATTTTTTAATTATTTTTACTATTTTAATTATTTTTATTATTTAATTATTAATTTTTAATTATTTTTAATTTATTTTATTTTAATTTATTTTATTTTATTTTCTAAAAGAGATGAGGAGAAAAGGAGAAGAAAGAAAAAAGAGATCTAAAGAAGAGATCCTAAGAAATCCTAGAGCTAATAAGAGAGAGAGGATTAGTTTTAATTAGGTTTAATATTGGTTAGCAATCAAGTTAGGCAAATAATCCTAACTAAGAGTTATTCTACAGCTTCTAACTGTCAAGATCACCTTCAAGCCCTTTAAGTATAAGATCAGCCAATCAACTAGCCAGGTAAGTGTAAGATTTGTAGAAGTCGCTCTGTTGCTTATCTTAGACACTAATTATGCTTGATCAGATAAGCTAACGGAATCAATTATAAACCATCTTTCTACGAGCCCAGTCATCCTTGAACCACTTATCTTAGACATCAGTTAAATTGACTAGCTCTAATTCGGTCCAATTTTAGGATTTCTTATCCTAATGAGCTTAAGTTTCTAGGACTGATGTCTAATTGATTTTAAAATTAAAGGCTTAGATCAATGCAGAATGCTAGTTGGTTATTTATAGGCCAAGGAAGGATGATCAAATCTCCATCTTATCTTATTTAATAGATTATGCCTTTAATTTAATTTAATATGAGTATGCATAAATAATTTTTCAAGCAAGAAATTTTATGCAACTAAATTAGATGCATGAAACTTATTGAACTTGAGAGCTTACCTTATCTCTAGCAATCACCAAATAGAAAATAAAAAATAAAACTCATATGATGCATACTCTAAACAATTGGGGTTTCTAATCTTACCATGAAGTTTTTAATTAGGTCTAAGTAGATAATTTTTAATTAATTTAAAAATAAATAAATAATATTTAAAAAATCTAGGGTTAGGATTGATCTCATCAAATAAGACTAGAAGTTTCCTCCTTGTCCTGATCTTTTTGATCTTTTTTTCTTCTTTTTTTTATCTACAAAATAAAGAAGAAAAAGTTAATAAAAAATATTTATAAGAAATTTAAAAAATTATTTATAATTTAATTTATATGTAAATCAAAGAGATCAAAAGAAATAAATTTTCATGCCATTTTCAGCAATGATGCCAAAAACTTGATAAGAACACGATGTTATCATTAAGATATCATGTTTATCAGTTTAATTTTAATTTTTTAAATAATTTAAAAATAGTGAGTCGGGTCGAATCCATAAAGAAGGCAGTGTTTTAGCTTTAAAATCTTTAATTTTATTAAAAAAAATTTAAAATTAATTTAAAGTTAAAAAATAAAAAATAAAAAGCAAAAATCAAATGATGCAAAAAAATAAATTTGGTATTAAGATCTACTATTTAAATCTTAGCATCTACTTACAATAAAATAAAGAGCAATAATTAAAATATAGAAATTAAATTAAATTAAAAATAAAGTACATAAAATTTAAAGAGCAGAAAAATAAGTTTTGCATTAATTAAAATTTAATTCAAAATTTTAAATACATGAAATTAAAAAGAAAAGAAAAAAAAAATAAAAATTAAAAGCTGATCTCTAATCCTGGATCAGCGTTGGCTTTGAGATGGTGTAGAAACCAGCTCTTCTTTACAGCACCAATTTCCTTGAAGAGCCTCTAACCCAAACACGGCTCTAACATTTACCAAACTCCTTTTTATGATCGAAGATAGCTTTTCCTGGAGGTTTGGAGTCCTTTAAATTGAGTTAGGAGGGCTGGAGTATTTGTTGCTAGCCAATATGGGACTATAAAGGAGTTTAATCAGCAAAATATAAACAAATCCTAATAAAAATTGTATTAAAAAAGCTCCTAAATCGAGTTCTATGCCTCTGGTGAAGTCTAGCTATTAGATCTAAATCAAACAGTCCCAAAATTACAAAAAAATGGATGTGTAATAGCCCAGATTAGGTCGGATTAAATTCTGATCATTGGATGGAGCTTGATGGATGATTTTTGGCCATTAGATCACATCAAAAACCATTCTCAAATCCATTTCCTAGTTTGATTAAACATGGGCCATTAGATCATCGTGGTGATGAAATTTGATCATTGGATCATGCAGTAGAGAGCTGGAAAAACCAAATCAAAATTGGAAATGACCCCCGCCATTCGATCTTCACTAGCAATGATATGGACTATCCGATCGTGCTTTACTATTCATATAGACCGTAGTAGACCGGGATTTCTGTGAGCTATAACCAATCGGTGCCCATTTTCTCCTAAAAATTATCAAAATACCCTCTTAAGGGTCTACGGTGAGCTACGATAAAACTAGCATAAGCCTAATGTCAGCGGCTCACTAGATGGCTTGGCTAGCTTGGTGGCTTGCTGGCACACGCCTTGGCTTGGCTTGATGAGCCGACTGAGCCATTTTTTATTATTTTAATTTTTTTAAAAAATTCATATCAAATTCATTTTAGCTTCGATTTGCTCTAAATTGATTTCATCATGACTAAAAGAATAAGCTCTTTTACTGATAATAATATTTTATTTTTAATTTTAATTATTTTTTAATTAATTTTTAATTAATAAAATAAATAATTTTTTAAAAATATATATAAATTGATTATTAATTCTTAAAAATAAATATAAATTAATTGATAAATATATATTTTTATTAATAAATTTATGGTACTTATCAATAATCCAAGCATCTTCTTTGATCTATCCCTATAAATCTTCATCCATAGGATGTAGGATGCTTCACCCAAATTCTTTATGGAGAACTAAGATGACAACCATAGTTTTATTTTCTGTAGTGCGGGAACGTCATTTTCGATTAAGAAAATATCATCCACATACGGGATAAGAAATATAACTACCAGACCATTTGCCCACTTGTAAATGCAGGGCTCTTTTCTATTCTTAATGAAGCCATACATTTTAATCACCTTATCAAAATACATGTTTCAACTCCGAGATGCATGCTTCAATCCATAAATAGATCTCTGAATCTTGCACACCTTGGACTCATCTGTGAATGTGAACCCTTCAGGTTGTATCGTATATACTTCTTCAATCAGCTCTCCATTTAAGAAAGCTATCTTTACATCTATCTGTTAGATCTTATAGTCCAGATGGACAGCTATCGCAAGCACAATCTAAATGGACTTGAGCATTGTTATAGAGAAGAACGTCTCATCATAGTCAATACCATAAATCATAGTATCTATCCAGCTAACATGGTACTCTATCGGATCGCCTTAATAGTGCAGTTACACTAGGCTCTAGGTTTGATTTAATCAAATCCAATTCTGGTTCTACTAATTGTGTTGGTTTTTCTATCTATTGAACTTTCTTAAGTTCAACCTTAGAGACAATAGTTTCTTTACCAAGAAATTTTTCTAAAAAGATTATCTTAAGGCTGACAAATACCTTTTGTTCATCAGGATGGTAAAAGTAATATCCTTTGGTTTCTTTTGGGTATCCTATGAATGTGTACTTGTCAAATCTTGGTCCAAATTTGTCTGCCATTAAATGTTTAACGTAAGCTAGGCATCCTCAGATCCTAAGGTGTGAGAGTATTGGTTTACACCCTGTCCATATCTCATATGAGATTTTATCTATAAACTTATATGGAACCCTATTTAAAAGATAGCAAGCTAATTCAAGTGCATATCTCTAGAAGAATATCGACAAGCTGACAAAATTCATCATGGATTGAACCATATCTAACAGAGTTCGATTTCTTCTTTTAGACACACCATGATGCTGTGGTATCCCTAGAAGAGTCCACTATGAGAAAATCTCATTCTCTCCTAGATATGTCAAGAACTCACTGGATAAGTATTCACCTCCTCAATCTGATCGAAAAGTTTTAATTCTTTTTTTAGTTTATTTTTTTACTTTATTACAAAATCATTTGAATATTTCAAAGGATTCTGACTTATGTTTCATAAGATAGACATACTCATCTCTGACAATAGTGCTCATAGGTCCACATACATCACTATGTATGAGACATAAAACTTCACTAGCTCTTTCATCCTTTCTAAAAAATGATGATTTTGTCATCTTTCCTAGCAGATAGGATTCACAGGTCAATAATGATTCACAATCATTAACATCGAAGATTTCCTCTTGGGCTAATCTGTTTATAATGTTCTTATTAATATGACCAAGCCTCCAATACCAAAGATAAGCATCTATGACATTATCTAATCTAGGGCATTTATTAGTTGTGTACATTACAATAATAGGCTATAACAAAATATAAATATCATTTCTTTGCTATCTACGTATTATTGTAATATCATTCACAATGATATCACACTAATCTTTACAAATGATAACCAGCTTTGGCCAAAAGGCCAACAGAGATTATATTCATCAGAAAAGTAGGACAGTAATGACAATCATCTAAACAATGAAATGAGACTCAAATATAAGTTTATACAAATTGGTAGCCTCTACCTCCAATTCTAGAAATTATCCTAATTTCTTAGTAGATACTAGAATCCACAGAGACTGCATATGGGCCCAAGAAAAGCTCTGGCTAACCCATATGCATCTATAGGTAGATTTTTAACCAATTATTTCTCCAAATAATTTTTAGTTTTAGGTTTTACCCTAGGTATCTTTTAGTAGTCTGGGGCCTCCATTGAAAGTCTCGGTTAGGTCTAACCACTAACATTATTGAGTTCGGTGTATCAAATGAATGATGACCAGGCCCAAGAAAAGCTCTACTAACCTAATCGTCATTCAAAGAGTGTGACCTAATCATCATTTGATGAATGATAATTTCAATATCTCAATGAACACCAGGCGTAAGGTGCCTCAAATGTCCATCTAAACTATTGGACCGATTATCATTCACCTTAATGGGAGACTATGATCTAGTTATCACCATAACTATTTTATTTTAAGGATCTAATAATTTTAAAGGATTTGGTTAATTTGATTTAAGAAAAGAGATCGGATGAACCAGCTAATCATGATCCTCTCACTACCTTCACTAAGTCAAATTAAGGGAGACCATTAGATAGGCTAGTCTAAGAGCACCTAAATTAGTCACACTAATTTATCTAACTGATATGCGGTAGCTCGAATTGTCAAGTGATCTGATAAAAACATAACTTCACCAAAAAGACTAGGTAAGTGAGATCGGTGAGAGGGATATACCATTAACTCGTCAAAGATCGAATCGGTGCATGTAACTTCCAATTAAAAATTACTAGTCAAAGCTGCCAGACTTACCTTAGATATCAACTGGTTAATTAGTTTCGATTGGATCAACCTAACATTTTGGGCTAGACCGCTTTGCCAAGAATCAAGTCCATTTTGGTTCTTGCTAAAGACATGGATTTGACCAAACACAACTATTGTAATTGATTTAAAGAGATCTTGATCTAATCTAAGACAATAATTGATTAGATTTAATCAATTCTCTAATTAAGTTCATTCTTTAATCAATCTTAGGTCTAACCCAATTAATGGACCTAATTTCCTCTAATATATTAACCTAAGTATTATGATTTGTGTCTTAGGATCTTCAATTCATAATCCTAGATCCTAAACAAAATAATTCTTAATTCTTAATTAAGTTTTGAACTGAAGATTGGGATTCGACATTTCAAAAATGATTTCTATATTTGTAAATATTTTTACAACATGGTTCTACTAACCAAATTGCATGTTTGATTTATAATCAATATGCAAATAATAAATAACATAAATATGAATCTACTTTAGATCTAATCTAAACATATTCATGATTATGTACATCTATTTGATATAATTTTAATTTTAAAAAATCATAAATCACCTTAGATCAGATAAACATATTTATGATCATAAAAATCAAATTGAAATACTTTTGATTAAATCATAAAACCTAAGATTTCAAGCATATATTTTGAAACTTTTCTCAAAATCAGAACAGCAGAAGCTACAGATTAATTTAATTAATCTATAAAATATGTAAATAACTACTAGATTTAGGATCTAATGATATGATTAAAGTATGGATATAAATCTAAAAATTAAATAAAATATAAAATGATGATGTTGACTATATCAACATCAAACAAGAAAAAACTAGATGTGATCTAGTCTATAATTAAGATCAAATCTCATTTCCTTTTTCATGGATTCGGATGTCCACTTTTTGATCTAAGATTGAGGATATCGCTTTGAGTCATACACACATCCGGCTTCCATGAGAAGTCCATACAAAGTCCCAACCATGATTCGAAGTTCAACAATATTGAAATCAGCACAGTATGCTAGCACTGCGTTGATCTTTAATCGATGGTTGATGCCGAATCATCTTCTTTAATTAACTTTAACTCTTCAAGGATCAAATAAAAAAAAGGAAGGATCTGGAAGAAGCCTTCTTCTCACGTTCTTCTCTCAAAAATTTGTAGAAAAAATCTAAAATAAAAATCCTAGAGAAGACCCTTCTTCTCTAGGCTCTTTCCTCTCACCTAGGCACAATAATTTGTGTCTTTACAAAATCCCACATCCTCAACTCTAATATACCCAAGGTCTCTATGCCCAATCCCTCTCTCTTAGATCAAAAATCTCTCAAAATTTCATGATTTAACTCTCTTTAAATAGAAAGTTAGAGTAAAATCCCTGTCTAGATCAAATACCTAGATAGAGAGGCCAAATAGAATAAGGATTGGGGCGCCCAACTCTTGGGCACCTTCTTAAATTTTTTTCACATAGATTTTAGATATTTGGTTCATAATTAAATCCTCTTTCTCCTACAAAAATTTTAGAAAAAAATTAAATTAATTGGCACCATAATGGATAAGAGTTTTGGGTTTGTCCAAACTCTATCAAATAGAGTATAGATCATCACTACTTAGTTTTGATCAAATCCAAAATTGCAAACCATCTAATAGGAATATGGGGGCAAGGATAGGCATGAAACCTTTCTAGAATCAGATTTCTTATGAAAAATTTTACAGAAAAGGCATGAAGAAAGGGAGATAGTGCAAGGAAGGAGTCCTAATCCAACTAAGACTACATGCTTTGACTTGTCAAACCAAATCTTTAGCCCAACTAAAATAGATCTTGATGCAACCTAATTAATGGTATTTCTAACCCAGTTAAAAATTTAATTAAATCTAATTTAATTTTAATTTAATTTTTTAATTAATTTAGAAATTAGGTACACTCAAGTCCTAGTTTAACAGAAAATTGTTCTTCCTTATAATTGGCTTATCCAATAACCAATTGGACTTGATCCAATGAAGTCCCAACCAAATCTAATTGAATTTCATTTACTTAAACTTGATCTCAGCCTAATTGCTCAATCAAATTAAGCTAATTAGTAATTTAATTGCTAATCAATCCTCCTATAATACTTGCACTAGGTCAAACGTCAATCGTATTGAATGTTTAATCCTAAAACGATTCTTAATTGTTGATCAACCATCCGATCAAATCAAAATCTCTAATGTGTGTGACCCCATAGGTTTGAATCTAAGCCAGTAGTATAGGAATAAATTTCTATACCAATCGAAGTGATGATCTAGTAATGGTATCCGATGGCCAAATAGGTCGAATATATAAAGCAACATTCTTAGAACCCATGTAGATATGGTTTTCGTATAATTTATTACCTTGACCATAAATACTCATAGGATGACTCAAGGTTTAACTTTCAATCCTGAATAAGTGATATATATTATATTTTAAAATATCAAATCTATCTCATAGATTATCCAGATGAAGGTTTTACTAAATTAAAATACATCGATGCATTATCTCCAAACTCTTTAAAGTGGTCAATCTCATCTTGATTACTCTCGAACTTTGCAAGTACTTGACTGTATCCAAAAATCTTTCATCACTGAATTAAAAATTCAGGTAGTCTAGCATGAAAGCATAGTGAGTTGCTTGCAAGCCATCCAAGTGATCTCAGGTCTAAGGGATACTTATACCCATATTCCATCAAAGCAATTCTTGATAGCAAAATGCTCTGGAGTTGGTCACATTCAATGATGATGTATCCCTACATCTCACCTGTATGTCATACCAATGTCTATACACTCTTTGGTTAAAAGAACAACCAATCTATATGGCACATAATGACCTACACTCGATAAATATTATCATCCTATTTAACAATATATCATTTGGCCATGAATAGTTTTAAAGACTAATCGATAAATCTTCTCTTTACCGAATCAAAATAGTTCTAAGAACTTCATCACAACATAGAAGTTCATTAGAAGATGTAAACTTATGATGAAAATGCTAGAATAAATACTTTATTCATTAATAAATTATTTATATTTACCAAATAGCACAATCATCAACTAGTTGATGATTGGCTTTGGGACATATTTTTCAACATGAGATGGAGAAAGTATGTGGATCGACTCTGACTGAACTAGTTCCTCAGGTTTCTTAGCTCATTGCTCTTTAGAGACTTTCTTCTCGAGCCTAAGCTATCTTCCCATGCCTCCATCTTGAATAAACTATTTTTCAAAAAAGATTGCATGTCAACTCACCATCACATTGCAATCTTCTAGAAGATAGAAATAATATTCTAATGATTTTTTAGGATATCTAATAAAACAAGCTCTAAGAAACTTAGATTCTAACCTATCTGGCTGTTGTCTTATGACATAAGCCAAATAGCCCCAAATCTTAAGATGACTCAAACTCTATTTTTTACCATACTACATCTCATATGGTGTGGTAGGAATGATTTTAGAAGAAATCCTATTAAGTATATAGATAGCGGTTAAAAGATTGTCCCCAAAGAAATATAGGAAGGTATGTGAAGCTCATCATGGAATGGACCATATCTAATAAACTCATCGATAAAGATAATGAAGTAGAAAAAGGCTCCTCTAGCCAGCACATCAAATGGGCCGCAAATATCTAAATGCATCAAAGCAAGTAACTCTATGATCCTTTCCCCATGTCTCATAAAAGATAGCTTAGTCTTTTGTTTAAAGGCTTGATTCACAAACTTAATATGACTCGAAAGTCAATAGACTCAATAGTCAGATTTTCTCCAATCTATTAATCCTGTCTTCTCCAATATGATTTAGCTTTAGGTGCCACATGTACTTTTCATTTCTGCTATCTCTAGATCATTTAGATCTTATGGCATTCACACTTTGCTCGACATAATTTATAGAAATATCTACATGTAAAAAGAAGAGACCATTAATAAAAAAACTACTGCCAACTTTATTATTTTAAAAATAAATATTACAATGGTCGTTATAAAAACTAATTACATAATCTTCCTACGTCAAGCAGAAGATAGAAATTAGGTTCCTGCTCGCAATAGGTTCAAAATAACAGTTCCTAAGAACTAAAATACTTTCTGACATTAGTCGTAGAGGATATATTCCCATGACCATAGCAGCAACTTTGCTCTATTTCTGATACGTAGGATTATTTCACCATCCCTCAGCCTCCTGCTATCCTTAAGACCCTACAAAGAAGTGCACAAATGAGCATTAGATTCAAAGTCAAGAACCCAATTGGATGCAGAAAAAAATGTTAGGTTCATTTTAATGACGAGCATACCTTCAGAAGGTCCTTCTTCCTTCTTATTCTTCAAAGTTGCTAGGTAAGCTGGGTAATTCCACTTCCAATGGCTGTCTGAGTTGCAGTGAAAATACTTTTTCTTCTCAGCAGTCTTCTTTTTTGATTCTACCTTCTTCTTCTTCTTCTTTCTTTTAATCTTTTATTTCTTCACAAACTTTTTTTTCTTTTCGGAAGATTTTCTTTTGGAAGAAGTCTGCTTTACAACAAGTACTGAGCTCCTTAAACTCTTCAAGGTGCCCTCAGCAATGACCAATATGTTCATAAGCTCGACCAAGATGTACTGGATCTTATTTATATGAAAGTTTATAATAAACTATCTATATGAATTAGTTAAGGACTATAGAATCAGATCAATCTACAAGTCCTTGTTCATGGACATGCCGAGCTTTTTAAGCTCCTCAAGGTTCTTGATCATCGACAAGCAATAATCATGGACCGACTATCCATCATACATCTGCACTGTGAAGAGTCACTTGGACATTTCATAATGAGTTGCACAACTCTACTCACCATACAACTCTTGTAGGTAAGCCAGCATCTGCCTAACAGTCCTCATATTCTCGTGTTGGCACTGTAACTCATTAAACATTGAGGCTAACATGTAGCACATAATCTTGTTATCATCATCTAATCATTTATCATAAGATACTCTTTGATTAGTGGTTGGATGGGCTGGTAGAGGAGGAAGGCCTTAGTCAAGGACATAGGTCAATTTTTTGGAACTCAAAACTATTTTCAAGTATCGAAGACAATCCTTAAAATTAGGTCTAGTCAACCTATTGGTCTCTAAGATTCTAGTTAGGAGGTTGGAAGCAAATTCCTGTAAAGAGTCAAAATTTCTAATTAGACTTCATATTTGACTTAATCAATTTATTTTAAAAATTTTATTTTTAAAATAAATTTGGACTTTCATTATTCTTTTGAATTTCTGTACTTTTTTGGAAGAGATGCAAAAAACTTTGTGATCAAAAATTTTTAGTGGGTGCTACGGTCCCCTCAATTGGCTCACCATCTCATCTGACAGTTATTGATAATGAGTCAATCGATGAGTGGATAACTCATCCAATATTTTTCTAAATATATTACAACTAACTCTGATCTCTAATTCATGAAGCTCACCATGTCTGAAATATCGCTCCACTCCTTAGTTAAGTTAGACCCACCGTTTACATAAAATGAATTCATGATTGGGACTCTCACCATATCCAAAATATTAAGCCCAACCCTTCCACCATCCTATAACATCTGATGCTTAATAGTGTGGTTGCATCTTTCTGGTGCAACTAAACCGCTATATCCAATCAAGAACAATCAATCTAGGAAAAGGCCCACACAATTATGATGGTGGAAGACCTCACGAATTCATATTTTATAGAGAGATTTAATTTAGATCTCATCCTTAATTAGTCATAACTGTTATGACTAACCTAGTGACATGGGCTAGCTTGAATTATTGGCAATCTAATATAAAACTAAATCGACCCAATTGGCCAGATAAGTAAGATTGATGGAAGGAATATACCATTAACCTGCTATAGATGCTATTTAGATGAGTAGCTCCTAATTAATAACCACCGATCATATCTGTCGGACTTACTTTAGACATTAATTTGTTAATTTAGAATTGATCGGATTCATCTATAATCCAAGCTTGAACCACTAAGCCAGATTAGGTCTTAAGATGATCAACAACATATGGTTGTTAATCGATCTTGACCAAACTTACAACTACTTAGGCTGATCATAGAGCACTCTTGATCCCATCCTAACCAACACTTGATTCGATTTGATCAACTGCTCATGCTAGACCTAATCAAGCTACCCATACTCTAAGCTCATATATTATGAAAATGTCTTAGATCTTTTAATTCTCAATTTTTAGATCTATTTATTTTCATAACTTAATTCTCAATTAAGTACAACAGGGTTCAAGTTTAGATGTAAAACTATTTTAAATCTAAACACAAAACAAAGCATAAAAAATAGATCCTAAAGTTTTTAGATCTAAGGTTTAGTAGAAAGTAAGTTTTATCTTTTTGCTATTCTTCTTCATGAGGACCATTATAGCGGCACCTCTACATGCCACAAGGCCATCATATTGTATAGAAAGAGAGGGCCTTTAAACCCTTCTTTCTCTTATGACCGGACGGCCATGGTGACTACCACATTCAGAATACTTAGCTACTAAGATCTACATCTAGATCTAGATCTATAACATGCATATATCATATATATAAAAATAGATCTAATCTAATCATGCTTTGTACACATACATCTTATGTATCTATTAAAAATACATCTCATGCATTTTTAAATTCATGCTATTTTGATCTCATCAAAAATCATAATCTAGATCTATATAATCTAGATCTATGAACCAACAACCTAGCTCTGATACCAATTTAAGAAACTTTTGAGCTAGCTGGATCAGATCGGATCAGATGCGGTAGAAATTAAAATTTTTCGAATCCGATCTAGCCAAGGGTTCATAGATCTAATTATAAAATTAGAAACAATAAGCATGCATACATAGGGTTAGTGATCATATCACCTTATAGAGGTGGACGATCTCCGTGATCTAATGATCTAGTCTTGATCGAGGTTCACCTTCGAGCCATGCACGCATCCGGCCTCTACAGGCATCCACTCAGACTTAGATCTTGATATCTTCATCGGCTTTGATGTGGCTTCGATAAGTCAGATCTAGATCTCTAGGATCTACTTTTGATCTAATCATCAGCAGCACTTTGATCAGCACATGATTGGATCTCTTTCTCTTACGCAAGCAGCACCTGACCTTTGAGCACTTGGATCAGTCCAACTCCTTGGGCATGGAAGAGAAAGAGAGAGAAAGTGGAAAGAAGAGGGAGCAGGCATGGAGGAAGAGGGACAGGGCATCACTATTTCTTAAATTGCAATGCTAAACTCTTTAGCAGGATCTCTATTTGCAGAAATAGAGAACTAGGAGTCCAAGGGCTTCAAGTCTTTGACTGAATCAAATACTTAAAGCAAAATGACTCCTCATAAGATCTGCCCCCCCCCCCAACCTTGTTTCTACGTAGAATTTTATCGAACAAAATTCTCTTGGGACATACGCCACCTTATCTGATAAAAGTGGTTAGCACCCTAAATAACTCCTCCCAGATTGAAGTTTGAATCAAACTAATATTTGACTCATTCAAACTAAGTTAAATTTAAACTCCTCCCACCTTTATCCATACCCATAAGAGGGTGCATGCCAGATGAAAGGGGGCCTACACCCCTCTTATTCTCTCTTTCTAAAGAGTGCATGCCCTAGAGAAATTCTAAGGAGCGTGCATCCCTCTCTCCTTAGGTAAAGACTAGGTCAAATAATGAGGGCGCCCCACACTTGGCACTACATCAACGTAATCTAATAAGGAGATCAAGACAAGCCTAGTTATGTTGTCCAGATGAGCCAAATCCAATTTGGCTAAGCCTAATCCAATAGAAAATTCAATACAGAAGAAATTAGGTTCAATCATATGCTAGCATAACTTTCTTGAACCTAATTAGATCTAATCTAAATCAATCGGACTGTATGAGTCAAATTGAAAACATCTAGAGCCAAAATCTTTGATTGTGTGATCCCGTAGGTTCAATTCTATATAGTAATATGATATGTCATGATCTCCATCATCGATATTATTGAAACCACTTTCGATGGATCAAAACTTCTTCTGATTCGGTTAATTAGAATTATCGATCATCAAGATAATTCTAATAGATCCCATAATCCATCAATGATACCTAACAATATATGGTGGCAATCCATTAGAGCTGAATAAGAATCTTTTGGTGCAGTTGTCATATGATTCGATTCTGCTATCATGAGTTCCAACAGGACCGAGATTAAGGTTAACTCATCAAACCTCATACCTATCATATAATGGAATCAGATTTGAGTCCGATGTGAAATCCTAATAAAATTTTTTTCTATTATTTTAAACTTCCATGGCCAAGGGCTTTAGGACTCAATCTCATGATCACCATGGGACTACTCTATCGAGGCTGATAAATCTCATCTTGGTATGATCCAATTCCTACAATGAATATGCTATAGCCAATATACATCTTAGGATTCCATATGACTAGGAGACCGAGTTATGGTGTAGTCAAACTATACCACCTTCAAGTTAGAGAATCAGACATACAACTGCAGCAACAAGTGAGTCACTGATGAGAAAGTTGACTTTCTTATGACTGTTCGAAGTTGGTCACACTCAGTACCCTTATTTTTAACAAGCACCTATACTTTCACTCCAATATCTCTACACTATAGATTCAAAATATATCTATCCTAAAAAAATGATCATACACCAATCTTTCAGATCGATCACCATCCTCATGATGATCCTACAATTAAAAGTATTTATGAGTTAATTATGATAATATATGTCTCAAATTCTCAACTCTTGAGAATATGTATTATCATACCTATTAACCTAAAGAATGACATAATTTAACATAAATGTGACTGATAAAATAATCCAAATTTTATTTATAAATCAAAAATTATAAATTATACCCATAAAAAAGTTTTATATATGTCGGTCAATCTGACTTCTAGGACATACATCTAACACTGCATCCCCTGAGAATCCCACGAGCGAGGAGTTTAATGATCCTAGCTGATCCTCGGGTATATCCATTTTAAAGAATGCATTATAAAATAATACATCGACGGAGCTTCCACTATCAACTAAAATGCAGCATATATCATAGTTTGCAATATTTAAAGATACCACAATTGCATCATCATGCGGGAACTAAATCCCTTGAATATCTTCTTCAGTAAAGGCAATAAATTCTTCAGTCTACCATCTTTTGATGAGCTCCTTCGATCTGCTGGCTCCATAACACCGATGCCCCCCAATTACTGTATTTATTATTCTTATTAGGGATTAGCTCTCCATGGGTTCTTCCTACCGAGGTGGTTCGGGCTGGCAAGGTATCCTTAGTCAATCTTCACACCCTTCCTATTAGCACTGGATGAACTGATCTAATCGTCTGTGTTGTATGAACTCCTCAATCTCATCTTGGTGCTGAATGCACTTCTCCATATCATGGCCATGATCATAGTTTTAGAGGCAATACTTATTAGGTTTGTGCTAGTTTGGCCAAGATCGCATCCTACCCACCCTCAACAACTCTTCCTTATCTCCATCAGTACTTGTGTCTTAGGAACATTCAGAGGAGTATAGTTCATAAACTTTCTCAGAGCCAAAATTCATCATACTTTCCCATTCAAGCTCATGGGTTGATGATTCCAAGGTGGAGTCAAATAAAAATTATGTAGGATTTAAAGCATGCATTTCAAAAACTTTTATAGCAAAAGCTAAAATTAATCTAATATTAATTTTATACATGCTATGATCTAATCATAAACTCTATACATGGATCTAGACATGTATATATGCAATGAAAAATTAAATGCATTTGATCAGCAAATCATATTTGCTGATCGATTTTATGTTCAAAACACAATACCTGAGTCCAGATAGCTGAACTCCATAATTTGAATCTATTAAAAAATAGCCTCCATCCATTGCGATGTATTCTCACACTCGTCTGACCTCTATGGATGGTCCACATGGATCTCCTGGTTCTGACTAGCTCCACCGGAGTGCTAGCTCCTCGTTGGAACCTTCGACGACTAATCTTGATCGATCCAATCGACCATCTTTCTCTCGATCTTCTGAACACTCTAGAAGATCAGAAGATGTAGTATGAAGGATGACAAGGTGGTGGTGAAAAAATGATGACGATCAAACACTCACTGTGCTCAATCTCTCCATCTGAACCCAGGATCCAAATCCTAGGATTTCACACACCCAAAAATCCTGACACCCAAAAATTCTCACACCCACTCTCTTTTGAATTTTCTCATGAAATAAATTTTCATGGTAGGACTCTCCTATATACTGCACACCCACTCTCAAACCCTTTTAGGATGGGCGACCAAAGAGAAAAAACTAAAAAAAATGGCATGAGAGGAATAGGTTAATGCAAGAGAACCTTTCTCTCCTTTTTGACTTTTCCATGCATAGAACTTGTGCCCCCTCTCCAAATTTTCTCTCTCTCAAAAACCCCTCATGTAGCCTTCCTCTCTAATGTACACGCCCAAAAAAATCCATCTTAAAAGGAGTGGCATACCATGGGTAAAACATGTAGAGAGGATAAGGAGAGAAGCTAGATGGTTTTAATCAATTCCACTTGAATTCAAAATTCAAAAATTATGTCTCAAAGCCAATCATCAGTCTATTGATGGTTGAGATATTATAATAGATTTATTAATTAATAAAAAATATTTTGGCATCTTTTTTCATCATAAGTTTACATCTTCTAATGAACTCCATTATTGTGATGAAGTCCTTAAGACTATTTAGTTTCGATGAAGAAAAAATTTATTGATTAATCCTTAAATTTGTTCATGACCAAATGATAGGCTGTTAATTAGGACGACAGCATCTATCGAGCATAGATCGCTATATGCCATATAGGTTGGTTATCCTTTTAATCAAGGTGTGTGGAGACACTGGTATGGCATACAGATGAGATGTATGGGTACATCATCATTGAATGTGATCAACTTCAGAGTATTCTGCTATCAAGAATATCTCTGATGGGATATAGATATAAGTATCCCTTAGACCTAAGATCACCTTAGTGACTTGCAAGCTGAAGAAAAATTCTGATTTTTCAGAGACAGGTTCGTTCAGATCTGATTGGATCGAGAGGCATATTTCAAAAATTTTCTCTTAGATCCTAATCAGATCTGACATTTTTCAGATCTAATTTTATGATTTGATAATCAAAAAAATTAAATTAAATCAAATCTAAATTAATTTTATCTTGATTCTAGGTAATCTGATTATCCGTTGATGATCGTGCTAAAGCCCTGAGGTTCTGGATCTAGCCATGCAAGCGCCTGACCTCTACCGATATCCACTTAGACTGGATCTGGACATCTTTTTCTTCTTTATCATATCTCCAAAAATCAAATTTGGATCTGATTTGGAGGATCTTCAAAACTTCTTTCGAAGATCTGTTGTCATCCCTGCAGTAGTGCTGCCTTCTTCCTTTCTCGTCAGCCTTTTCTTATCTGAACCACACTAATCTGAAGGCCCAACTTTCTTGGGCGTGGAGAGGAGAGAGAGGATCAGAAAGATGGCATGGAGGAGGGAGGGGAGCAGCCTTAGGGCGTGGCTAGGAGAGAAATCTATGAAAAGTGGGCACAGATAGGTCTTTATATAGATCCTGCTATTCCATATAGTGCCACATCATCCTGGCCAATCACGTTGCTTTGTTCAATCAGATCTAAATCTGATTAATGGGATGACATCACCTGATCCAAACAGATAAGAGACCCACAGATTCATCCTAAGGTGGCGCTTAAGATTGGTCAAAGTCTATAGGTGAGGGTCACCTAGTTTGAATCCAAGAAGCAACCTGGAGTCCCATCTGTATGGGCTCCAAGCATCCCTATCCATAGGCGCACGCCATCCTAGACATGTGCCCCTTTCTTTCCAATTTTTAGGGAGGGGACAAGCCCCTATCTACTCTCCAATAGTGTATGATACATGGGCAGATGTCCAAGGGTCAA
>QRFJ01006779.1:0-75838 GCA_006176705.1 Cocos nucifera | reverse complement strand
ATAGTTAGATACTGTAATTATGACTTGATCAATCTTTATTTCCCACTATTTTCTTGGATCCCTACACTCCCTTTGTAGAGATGCGAAAATCTCCATGATTAATGATTTCTAGTGGGTGGTGCAGTCTCACCAACTGACTTATCACCTCACCTAACAGTTATTGGTGATGGGTTAGCAATGATTGAACAACTCTTATTCCAATGATTCTCTAATCATGGTGCACCCAAACTTGGTCTCTAATTCATGAATCTCACCGTATCTAGAATATTGATCCACTCCTTAGTTAAGTCAGACTCACCATTTGCACAGACTGGGTTTCTAATTGAGTCTCTCACCATATCCGAATATTAAGCCCAACTCATCCTCCAGCCTATAGCACCATCCTAATAGGACATGGTTGCATCTTTTCGTGGCAACTGAGCCACTGTATCCAATCGGAAACAATCAACCTAGGAAAGGGTTCCGCACATCTACATGGTGGAATACTCAGACTTAATCTTTTCTTAGGGAGAATTGATTCAGATCTCATTAAAAGACTTGTCATAGTCATAACAAATTATGCTAACAAAAAAAAAAAAACTAGTGGCATGGGTTAGCTCTGGATTTATTGACCACCTGCAAGATCAGAAACTGTGTCAAACGAGATATGGCCAGCGTAAGTGAGGACCGATGGAAAGGAATATGCATTAACTCGTACAAGAATGCATTCAGGGTCGAGTAGCTTTCCAATTAAAAACCAGTCGATCCGTTATGTGCCAAACTTACCTTAGACACTAAATTGTTGAGCCAAAACCATTGGGTTAGCCTAACAATCCAGACACTAACCTCCGTGCCTAATCGTTCTTGCTTGATCGTGAACTCCCGATTTGACCCCGACTTAATCGTATTAGGCATGGTCAATTTAAGCATTGTTGATCCCATCTAACCAACTCTTGATTCGGATTTGATCAATCGCTTAGACCTAATTGAGCTACCCAAAGATCGAAACCCAGTATTAAATCTTTGACTCTCTACAGAAAAATGTCTGCATCCAACCCATTAGCACGTATCCTGGACACACATAGACTGACCGGACCCAATTATAAAGATTGGCTCAGGAACTACAAAATTATTTTGGGTTTCGAGAAGTTAACCCATGTTTTGGACCAGGACCCTCCCACCTTACCAGCCCGTCCATCCACTGAACAGAGAGCATCTCTGGAAAAATGGATAGACGAAGATAATAAGGCCAGATATTACATGTTGGGCTCGATGTCTGATGAGCTCCAGCGCCAACATGAAGATATCGGGACTGCTCGCCAAATGTTGGCTCACCTGCAGGAGATGTTTGGTGAACAGAGTCGCGCAGCCAAATATCAAGTCACGAAATGACTTTTTAAGGCTAAGATGCGTGATGGGCAGTCAGTCCAAGATCACTGTCTGACAATGATCAAGGACATGGAAGAGCTTGAGAAGCTCGGTGTGAAGTTAGACTTGGATCTGCAGAATGATATTATTCTGCAATCCTTGACTGATGCATATGGGCAATTCATCATGAATTACCACATGCATAAACTTCAAAATTCCTTGGCCGAATTAATGAATATGCTGGTTACCGCTGAGCTTTCTATGAAAGGTTCTAAAGGCTCAGTTCTTGCTATGGAACGGACTTCTTCCAAAAGAAAGTCTTATGGAAAGAAAAAGAAGTCTGTGAAAAAGCAGAAGGTGGAAGGATCAAAGAAGAAGAAGGCAGAGCCGAAGAAAAAGGCCGATGTCAAAGGAAAGTGTTTCCATTGCAACAGCGACGGCCATTGGAAGCGGAACTGCCCTACTTACCTGGCCACCCTGAAGAACAAGAAGGAAGGTCCTTCTGGAGGTATGCTCGTTATTGAGTCTAACCTTACGGTTTCTTCTGCATCCAGTTGGGTGCTTGACTCTGGTTCTAGTGCTCATCTGTGCACTTCCATGCAGGGTCTTGAGGATAGCAGGAGGCTGAGGGATGGAGACATGATCCTACGCATCGGTAATGGAGCAAGAGTTGCTGCAGTAGCGTGGGAACATACCCTCTTCGATTACCATCTGGTTTAGACTTAGTTTTGAAAGACTGTTATTATGTGCCTGCAGCTAGCAGGAATTTGATTTCTATTTCATGCTTAGCACAAGAAGGCTATGTGATTACCTTCTTTAAGGACCATTGTAACATTCTTTATGAAAGAAATAAAATTGCAAATGGTTTCCTTATTAATGGTCTTTATCAGCTACATATTGATGTACCTGTTCTAACTATCGAGCAAAACGTGAATGCCAAACGACCTAGGGATAGTCCAAACGATAGATATCTATGGCACCTGAGATTAGGTCATATAGCAGAAGATAGGATCAACAAATTGGAGAAAAATGGGCTATTGAGTCCATTGACTTTCGAGTCATATCCAACTTGTGAATCCTGTCTTCAAGGCAAAATGACTAAACTCCCTTTTGTTGGACATGGGGAGAGGGCCACAGATCTCCTTGCCCTAGTACATACTGATGTGTGCGGCCCATTTGATGTGCCGGCTAGAGGCAATTTTGTCTACTTCATTACCTTTACCGATGATCTGTCTAGGTATGGGTATGTGTATCTTATGAGACACAAGTCTGAAGCTTTTGAAAAGTTCAAAGAATTCAGACATGAAGTAGAAAAACAAACTGAAAAACCCATTAAGGTTCTTCGATCAGATCGAGGAGGTGAATACCTTAGCCGGGAATTCCTAGACTATCTCAAGGAAAATGGCATAGTCTCTCAATGGACTCCACCAGGAACACCTCAACTCAACGGGGTTTCAGAATGGAGAAATCGGACTCTATTGGATATGGTTCGATCCATGATGAGCTTCACAGACCTCCCTGATTTTCTTTGGGGACACTCATTGTTAACTTCAATTTATCTACTGAATAGGGTTCCCTCTAAAACCGTTCCTACCACACCGTATGAGATATGGCACGGTAAGAAACCAAGTCTGAGTCATCTCAGAATTTGGGGTTGTCCGGCTCATGTCAAAAGACAACAAGCGGACAAGTTAGAGTTTAGGTCCTTTCAGAGCTCGATTCATAGGATATCCTAAAGAGTCATTAGGATACTATTTCTACATTCCAGAAGACCACAATGTGATTGTGAGTCGACATGCCATCTTTCTTGAAAAATAGTTTATTCAAGATAGCGGCATTGGAAAGCAGATTAAGCTTGATGAGAAAGTCTCACAAGTACAACGAGCTAAGGACCAATTGGAACCAAATCAGGTTGAGCCAATAAGAACACTACCTCCTCCACCTCGTAGATCGGAAAGAGTTTTCCATCCCCCTGAAAGATACTTAGGTATTATTTCAGAGGAAGTAGAGGAAAATGTTCCTCGTAGGTAATGGTGCTCATGGTGATGATCCCAAAACCTACAACGAGGCGATATCAGATATCGACTCCGAGAAATGGCTAGAGGCAATGCAGTCAGAAATTGACTCGATGCACTCAAACCAAGTCTGGACCTTGGTAGATCCACCAGAAGGTATAGTACCTATTGGGTGTAAATGGATCTTCAAGAGAAAGATTGGTGCAGATGGGAATGTGGAGACATTCAAGGCTAGACTAGTGGCAAAAGGTTATAGTCAACGCGAAGGCATTGACTATCAGGATACCTTTTCCCCAGTGGCTATGCTAAAATCCATCCGCACATTGCTTGCCGTTGCAGCCTATTTCGATTATGAAATATGGCAAATGGACGTGAAAACGGCATTCTTAAATGGATATCTTGAGGAAGATATCTATATGGAACAGCCGCTAGGTTTCACATCCAGTGATACTGATCACAAGGTTTGCAAGCTGCAAAGGTCCATATATGGACTTAAGCAAGCATCTCGGAGCTGGAACACTCGTTTCAATGATGTGATCAAAAAGTTTGGTTTCATCAAAAATGAAGAGGAACCATGTGTTTTCAAAAAGGGTCAGTGGGAGCGCTGTTGTCTTCCTCGTATTGTACGTGGATGACATCCTCCTTATTGGGAATGATATTCCCATGTTGACAACAGTCAAATTATGGTTGTCCAAGGAATTCTCCATGAAAGACCTAGGTGAAGCATCCTTTATTCTAGGAATTAAGGTCTATAGGGATAGACCGAATAGGATGCTAGGACTTTCACAGAAGATGTACATAGAGGAAAGTACTAAAGAGGTTTAGTATGGAAAACTCTAAGAGGGGATTAATACCCTTCAGACATGGTATTCATCTTTCCAAGAAGATGTGCCCCTAGCACACCTGAGGAAATAGAACGCATGAGCAAGATCCCTTATGCTTCTGCAATAGGGAGCCTCATGTATGCCATGCTATGTACACGACCTGATATAGCCCATGCTGTGAGTGTCACAAGCAGATATCAGTCAAATCCAGGTGAAGAACACTGGACTTCTGTGAAATGTATCCTTAAGTACTTGAGAAGAACTAAGGATATGATGTTGGTCTTTGGTAACGGAGAACTCCAAGTCCAGGGATACACAGACTCGGATTTCATGTCCGATATAGATGATCGAAAGTCGACATCTGGGAGTCTGTTTGTGTGCAATGGTGGTGCTGTCAGCTGGAAGAGTTCCAAGCAAACGGTGATAGCAGATTCCACCATGGAAGCAGAATATATCGCTGCATCAGAGGCTGCGAAGGAAGCATTCTGGTACAAGAAGTTTGCTGCAGAAATTGGAGTAATGCCATCAGATGCCATTCCTCTATACTGCGACAACAATGGCGCCATAGCCCTTGCTAAGGAGCCGAGGTCTCACCAGAAATCCAAGCACATTGAGCGGCGATACCACCTCATCCGCGATTACCTCGAGAAGGGTTACGTCGAGGTCAAGAGAGTCAACTCCACAGATAATGTGGCAGACCCACTTACAAAGCCGTTGGGCCAGCAGAAGATCGAAGCCCACCTTGAGAAGATGGGACTTAGACTTGTAGCCAATTGGCTTTAGGACAAGTGGGAGATTGTTAGATATATGTGCCCTAGAAGCCAGAATTGGCTGACACTTGTAATACACTTCTAGGGGCAAAATTATAATTTTGACTAATATCAATAAAATGGGTTATTTTCTATCACATATGTGTATTTAGTGTCTGTGATACATCCTTTGAGTTAATGGTAATGATAATTCATATTTTCAAGAGTTGAAAATTTAAGACATGAATAATCATTATTAACTCATAAAATGCTCCCGACCATAGGATCATCACGAGGATGGTGATTGATCCGGAAGGTTGGTGTACAATCGCTTCTCTTTAGTAGATGAGTCTTGAGTCTACGGTGTGGAGACACCGGAGCGAGAGTATAGGTACTCGTTAGAGAACGAGGGCACTGAGCGTGACCACCTCGAGTAGTCATTAGGAAGTCTACCTTCTCGTCAATGACTGACTCGATGCTGCAGTAGTGTGTCTGGTTCTTTGACCTGAGGTGCATCGGCAGTTCACCTTGAGGGTGTTATAGTTTGACTACACCATTACTCGATCTCCTAGCCATATGGAACCCTGAGGTGTATGTTGGCTATAGCATGTTCATTGTAGGAACTGGATTGCATCAAGATGGAATCTATCTACCTCGGTGGTAGAGGAGCAGCCCTATGATGATCATGAGAATCAAGTCCAGAAGCCCATGGCCATGGCAGAGTGAAATAATAGAAAGAGTTTCTATTTAGATTTTCACATCGGACTCGAATCGAATGATTACATCATATGACAGAAACTAGGGTTTGACGAGTTCACCTTAACCCTAATCTGATCGAGGCTCAAGATAGAAGAACTTAATCACACAGGTAGCTGCACCAAGAGGTTCACATTCAGCTCTGATGGGTTGCCACCATATACTGCTAGGTGTCACTGGTGGATTTTGGGAGCAATTAGAATGATTTAGATGATCGATCATTCTAGCTATTCGAATCAGAAGAGTTCTGATCCATCGAAAGGAGTTTCAATGATGTCGGTGATAGAGATCATGACATATCCTATAACCATATCAAGGTAATAAGATATGGTAATAGGATTACCCATATTAAGGTAAATTAAATTTAATTTAATTTATCTAGATTTTATTTTATTTCTAAAATAATAATAATCAGATCTAAAACATCTTAGATCTGATTAGGATCAAAGAGAAAAATTTTTGAAATATATCTCTTGATCTGATCAGATCTGAACGAACCTGGTCTGGAAAATCACGATTTCCCTTCAATATGATTAAATATAAAATTTTATTTTTTAGATTTAATATGTAAAATTTCAGATCTGAAAGTATGCATGATTGATTGAGTTATGATACATGACATGTATGCAAGACATGTATAGGTTATATCTTTTGTATATGTGATATATGATCTAACTAGTTTTGTTATAGAAAATATATTTTTGATTAAGACATTCCCCTTAGCTGTCCAGTCATAAGAATAAAGTAGGATTTAAATGCTCTCCCCTTCAATTCGATGGGATGTTCTTATGATGTGTAGCAGTGCTGTGGGTTTGTCCTTAATAAAAAATCAGAACTTATTTTTCTGCAAAACCCTAGATTTTGAAATTCTAGGATTTTGCTACATGTTTTATTCATGAATCTAAAACATAATTAAGAATTAAGATTATGAAATTAATTAGATCTAAAAATTATGAATTTTTAAATCTAAGACATATTTATAAAATTGGATTCTAGCTTGGGTAGCTCAATTAGGTCTAGCGGTTGATCAAATCGAATCAAGACTTGGTAAGGTGGGATCAAAAAAAGCTTAGATTTGACCAGCCTAATAGGATTAAGTATGGATTAGGATAGAATCACATTGAGATATGACTCAATCAAGTCAAGACCTAATTTGGCTCCACGGTTTGAGCCTGAATTGTAGGCTAATCCAATTGATTCTGATTTGCTAATTTGATATCTAAAGTAAGTCTGGTAGATACGACTGACTAGTTTTTAATTGAGAGCTACCCAGCCTAAATGTATTCTTATTGAGTTAATGGCATATCCCTTCCACCGATCTCACTTACCTAGCCATTTGTGTCGACCTAGTTCTTATTTAAGGTGGATAACAATTCGAGCCAACCCATGCCACTAGGTTAGTCAGAATTATCATGACTAGGTCAAGTCAAGTTTAAAGAGACCTAAATTAAATCTTTCTAAAAAAATATTAAGTCTAAGGTCTTCCATCATTGTAGATGTGTGGGTCCTTCATGGGATTGATTATTCTCGGGTGGATATAGTAGTTCAGTTGCACCGAAAAGATGCAATCATATTTATTAGATATTTAATGCTATGGGTTGAAGGATAGGTTGAGCTCAATATTCTGGATATGGTGAGGGACCCAATCAGGAATCTAATTCGTGCAAATAGTGGGTCTGACTTAACTAAGGAGTGGATCAATATTTTGGACATGGTGAGATTTATGAATTAGAGACTAGGTTTAGTTGAACCACGATTAAAAAATTATTGGACAAGAATTGTCCACTCATCGATTGATCCATCATCAATAATTGTTAGGTAAGGTGATGAGCCAGTCAGTATGACCGCACCACCCACTAAAAAGTAATAATTATGAAGATTTTTGCATCTCTGCTAAAGAAGTGTAGGGATCCGAGTAAATAGTGAGAGCCTAATTTGTTTAAAAATGAAATTTCTAAACAAATTGATCAAATCTAATTACAAAATCTAACTAGAAACTGAGTCTCTATAGGAAGATGTGTGCATCCAACCCACTAGTCCATATCCTGAACACCCATAGACTGACCGAACCTAACTACAAGGATTGACTCTAAAATTTCAAAATTATTTTGGATTCTAAGAAGTTATCTCATGTGTTGGAATAAGATCCTCCCACCTTACCCACCCATCGATCTGTTGATTAGAGAGCATCTCTCGAGAATTGGATAGATGAAGATAATAAAGCCAGCTATTACATATTGGGCTCAATGTCTGATGAGCTCCAAAGCCAACATGAAATCATTAAGACAAGCCACCAAATGTTGGCTCACCTACAAGAGTTATTTAGTAAATAGAGTCACGTAGCCAAATATCAAGTCACTAAGAGACTGTTTAAGGCTCAGATGCATGATGGGTAGTCGATCTAAGATCATTGTCTGATGATGATCAAGGACTTAGAAGAGCTTGAGAAGCTTCATGTCAAGCTAGATCAAGATCTATAGATTGATATAATTCAGCAGTCCTTGACTGATGCATATCGGCAGTTTATCATGAACTACCTTATGCATAAAATTCAGAATACCTTAGCTGAACTCATGAACATGCTGGTTACTGCTAAGCTTTCTATGAAAGGTTCTAAAGGCTCAGTACTTGCTATGGAGTGGACTTCTTTCAAGAAAAAAATTTTTAGAAAGAGAAATAAGTCCATGAAGATGTTGAAGGTGGATGACGGAAAGAAAAAGAAGACAAAGTCAAAGAAAAAGGCTGCTGATAAAGAAAAATATTTTCATTGCAATACTGATAGCCATTCGAAGTGAAACTAACCTCTCCTTCCTAGTGAACTTGTTAGAAATGTGTGCCCTAGAAGCCAGAATTGGCTGACACTTGTAATACACTTCTAGGGGCAAAATTATAATTTTGACTATAAATAATAAAATGGGTTATTTTCTATCACATATGTGTATTTAGTGTCTGTGATACATCCTTTGAGTTAATGGTAATGATAATTCATATTTTCAAGAGTTGAAAATTTAAGACATGAATAATCATTATTAACTCATAAAATGCTCCCGACCATAGGATCATCACGAGGATGGTGATTGATCCGGAAGGTTGGTGTACAATCGCTTCTCTTTAGTAGATGAGTCTTGAGTCTACGGTGTGGAGACACCGGAGCGAGAGTACAGGTACTCGTTAGAGAACGAGGGCACTGAGCGTGACCACCTCGAGTAGTCATTAGGAAGTCTACCTTCTCGTCAATGACTGACTCGATGCTGCAGTAGTGTGTCTGGTTCTTTGACCTGAGATGCATCGGCAGTTCACCTTGAGGGTGTTATAGTTTGACTACACCATTACTCGGTCTCCTAGCCATATGGAACCCTGAGGTGTATGTTGGCTATAGCATGTTCATTGTAGGAACTGGATTGCATCAAGATGGAATCTATCTACCTCGGTGGTAGAGGAGCAGCCCTATGATGATCATGAGAATCAAGTCCTAGAAGCCCATGGCCATGGCAGAGTGAAATAATAGAAAGAGTTTCTATTTAGATTTTCACATTGGACTCGAATCGAATGATTACATCATATGACAGAGACTAGGGTTTGACGAGTTCACCTTAACCCTAATCTGATCGGGGCTCAAGATAGAAGAACTTAATCACACAGGTAGCTGCACCAAGAGGTTCGCATTCAGCTCTGATGGGTTGCCACCATATACTGCTAGGTGTCACTGGTGGATTTTGGGAGCAATTAGAATGATTTAGATGATCGATCATTCTAGCTGTTCGAATCAGAAGAGTTCTGATCCATCGAAAGGAGTTTCGATGATGTCGATGATAGAGATCATGACATATCCCATTACCATACAGAACTGAACCTAACTGGGTCACACAAACAAGGGTTTGAATCTGGTGATCATCAATTGAACTGATCTAGTTCAATTGATCTGAATGAGATTCAATTAGGTTCAAGGAAATCGTGCTAGCACTCGATTGAACCTAACGTTCTTCTTTTACTATCATAAATAAGTTGTCCTGACTGAGCCAAAGGAGTTTGTGCTCAATCAGAGGCCTTTCATATGGTCTGACTGGAGGTTGTCCAAGTCAGAGAAAAGGTTGTCTTATTTGTAAGACATTACCTGCCATTTTTGGTCACCTGCCATTTTTTGTTCACCTTTTTCTTGTACCTTTGACTTTGGTCAAACGTTGACCATTGACCCTTTGACTTTTGACCACATGTCATGCACCTATTGGAGAGCTGGTGGGGGCCTGTCCCCCTGCCAGAACCTGGCAAGGAGAAGGGGCGCACGCCAAGGGTGGCGTGAGCCCAATGGAGGCGCCTAGGAGTCCTTGTTGGACAAGGACTCCACCTCTCCTTTTGGATTCCAATTAGAGTTCTACTAAGAATCCTAAGTTTGACCACTTGGTCTCTAGGCTTAGGCCCTCTAAGGAGGAATCCAGGGGATCTCTATTCCACCAATCAGATTTAGATCTGATTTCACAAAGGGTTGTGATTGGTTGGGAGGAAGAGGAGTTGGATCACAGCAGGTCTATAAATAAGACCCTGCGCCCAACTAATTTAAGAATCTTCAATTCCAAGCCCATGCCCCAAGGCTGCCTCTCTCCCTTCTCCATGCCACCAGTCTCTTCTCCCCTTGCTCTCCACGTCCAAAAGAGTTTTGGACCTTGGTTGGTGCGATTCAGATCAAGGAAAGGCGATCAAAAGCAAGAAGGCTGCGCTGCTGCAAAAGGACGACTGCTGATCTTCAAAAGGAGTTTTGAAGATCCTCCAGATCAGATCCAGATCTAATTTTTGGAGTGTGATAGAGAAGAAGAGGATCTCCAGATCCAACCCTGAGTGGATACCGGTAGAGGCCAGGCGCTTGCGTGGCTAGATCCAGAACCTTCCGCTGCAATCAGGATCATCAACAGGGTAATAGGATTACCCAAATCAGGTAAATTAAATTTGATTTAATTTATCTTATTTTATTTTATTTATTAAAATAATAAGAATCAGATCTAAAATATATCAAGATCTGATTGAGATCAAAGAGAAAAATTTTTGAAATATATCTCTTGATCTGATCAGATCTGAACGAACCTGGACCGGGAAAATCAGGATTTTCCTTCAACTGGTATCAGAGCCATGGTTCTAAAATTGTTTAGATCTGATTTTAAATTTATTTTAATTAAATAAGTGATTTTAGATGTCACATGAGATGTGATCAGATCTGAAATCAAAAAAAAATTAAAATTAAATGATTTGGATCTAAGATTATGAAGATATGCATGACTAGTTCTAGAATAGAATAGTTCTATAGAATAGTCTTGCATGTTTGTCATAATTTTTAATTTGATTAAATCATATTTTAGATCTTTTATTTACTATTTTTTGATATTATAAAATTATTATAATAACATCTAAAAAATAGCAAATAAAAATTATTTAATTTTAAATATCATATGAGATATGATTGATGCATGTCTAGACTAGTTGTAGAATAGTTCTACATAATTGTCTAGATTAGAATTTATTTTGATTAGATCAATTTAAATCTAATTTTTTAGATTATTATGAGATAATTTAGATCTGAAAAATATGCATGATTATGATACATGAGATGTATGCAAAATATGCCATGATTAGATCTAATTTGTATATGAGATATATGATATAGATCTAAAACTGTTTTGTAGTATTGCATGTTCCTGATTAAGGCGTTCCTCTTGGCCGTCCGGTCATAAGAACGAAGAAGGGTTTAAAGGCCCTCTCTTCCCATTCGATGGGGTGTTCTTATGATGTGTAGGGGTGCTGCGTGTTCGTCCTTAATCAGAAACCCAAAACTTACTTTCTGCAAAACCCTAGATCCTGAAACCCTAGGATTTATTGTGCATATTTTGTTTATGAACCCTACTTAATTAAGAATTAAGTTTATGGAATATTAATTAGGTCTAAAATTGAGAATTTTAGATCTAAGACATATTCATAATACTGGGTTCGGGCTTGGGTAGCTCAATTAGGTCTAAGCGGTTGATCAAACCGAATCAAGAGTTGGTTAGATGGGATCAACAATGCTTAAATTGACCAGCCTAATAGGATTAAGTCTGGGTCAAGATCGAGTCACGATCAAGCAAGACCTAATTAGGCTCAGAGGTTAGAGTCTGGATTGTAGGCTAACCCAATTGGTTCTGACTCAACAATTTGGTGTCTAAGGTAAGTTTGGCACAGATACGACCGACTGGTTTTTAATTGGAAGCTACTCGACCTGAATGCGTTCTTGTACGAGTTAATGGCATATTCCTTCCACCGGTCTCACTTACCTGGCCATATCTGTTGACACAGTTCTGATCTGAGGTGGTCAATAATCCGAGCTAACCCATGCCACTAGGTTAGTCATAATTGTTATGACTATGAGCCAAGTCTAGTTTAATGAGACCTGAATCAATTCTCCCTAAGAAAAGATTAAGTCTGAGGTCTTCCACCATTGTAGATGTGCGGGCCCTTCCCGGGGTTGATTGTTCTCGGCTGGATACAGTGGCTCAGTTGCACCGGGAAGATGCAACCATGTCTATTAGGCATTGGATGCTATGGGCTGGAGGATGAGTTGGGCTCAATATTTTGGATACGGTGAGAGACTCAATTAGGAAACCCAGTCTATGCAAATGGTGGGTCTGACTTAACTAAGGAGTGGATCAATATTTCGGATACGGTGAGATTCATGAATTAGAGACCAAGTTTGGGTGCACCATGATTAGAGAATCATTGAACAAGAGTTGTTCACTCATTGGCTAACCCATCACCAATAACTGTTAGGTGAGGTGATGAGTCAGTTGGTGAGACCGCACCACCCACTAGAAATCATTAATCATGGAGATTTTCGCATCTCTACAGAGGGAGTGTAGGGATCCGAGAAAATAGTGGGAGCTAATTTGTTTAAAAATAAAATCCCTAAATAAATTGGTCAAGTCAAAATTACAGTATCTAACTAGAATCTTTGACTCTCTACAGGAAAATGTCTGCGTCCAACCCATTGGCACGTATCCTGGACACACATAGACTGACTGGACCCAATTATAAAGATTGGCTCAGGAACTACAAAATTGTTTTGGGTTTCGAGAAGTTAACCCATGTTTTGGACCAGGACCCTCCCACCTTACCAGCCCGTCCATCTGTTGAACAGAGAGCGTCTCTGGAAAAATGGATTAGACGAAGATAATAAGGCCAGATATTACATGTTGGGCTCGATGTCTGATGAGCTCCAGCGCCAACATGAGGATATCGGGACTGCTCGCCAAATGTTGGCTCACCTGCAGGAGATGTTTGGTGAACAGAGTCGCGCAGCCAAATATCAAGTCACGAAATGACTTTTTAAGGCTAAGATGCGTGATGGGCAGTCAGTCCAAGATCACTGTCTGACAATGATCAAGGACATGGAAGAGCTTGAGAAGCTCGGTGTGAAGTTGGACTTGGATCTGCAGAATGATATTATTCTGCAATCCTTGACTGATGCATATGGGCAATTCATCATGAATTACCACATGCATAAACTTCAAAATTCCTTGGCCGAATTAATGAATATGCTGGTTACCGCTGAGCTTTCTATGAAAGGTTCTAAAGGCTCAGTTCTTGCTATGGAACGGACTTCTTCCAAAAGAAAGTCTTATGGAAAGAAAAAGAAGTCTGTGAAAAAGCAAAAGGTGGAAGGATCAAAGAAGAAGAAGGCAGAAGCCGAAGAAGAAGGCCGATGGTCAAAGGAAAGTGTTTCCATTGCAACAGCGACGGCCATTGGAAGCGGAACTGCCCTACTTACCTGGCCACCCTGAAGAACAAGAAGGAAGGTCCTTCTGGAGGTATGCTCGTTATTGAGTCTAACCTTACGGTTTCTTCTGCATCCAGTTGGGTGCTTGACTCTGGTTCTAGTGCTCATCTGTGCACTTCCTATGCAGGGTCTTGAGGATAGCAGGAGGCTGAGGGATGGAGACATGATCCTACGCATCGGTAATGGAGCAAGAGTTGCTGCAGTAGCGTGGGAACATACCCTCTTCGATTACCATCTGGTTTAGACTTAGTTTTGAAAGACTGTTATTATGTGCCTGCAGCTAGCAGGAATTTGATTTCTGTTTCATGCTTAGCACAAGAAGGTTATGTGATTACCTTCTTTAAGGACCATTGTAACATTCTTTATGAAAGAAATAAAATTGCAAATGGTTTCCTTATTAATGGTCTTTATCAGCTACATATTGATGTACCTGTTCTAACTATCGAGCAAAACGTGAATGCCAAACGACCTAGGGATAGTCCAAACGACAGATATCTATGGCACCTGAGATTAGGTCATATAGCAGAAGATAGGATCAACAAATTGGAGAAAAATGGGCTATTGAGTCCATTGACTTTCGAGTCATATCCAACTTGTGAATCTTGTCTTCAAGGCAAAATGACTAAACTCCCTTTTGTTGGACATGGGGAGAGGGCCACAGATCTCCTTGCCCTAGTACATACTGATGTGTGCGGCCCATTTGATGTGCCGGCTAGAGGCAATTTTGTCTACTTCATTACCTTTACCGATGATCTGTCTAGGTATGGGTATGTGTATCTTATGAGACACAAGTCTGAAGCTTTTGAAAAGTTCAAAGAATTCAGACATGAAGTAGAAAAACAAACTGGAAAACCCATTAAGGTTCTTCGATCAGATCGAGGAGGTGAATACCTTAGCCGGGAATTCCTAGACTATCTCAAGGAAAATGGCATAGTCTCTCAATGGACTCCACCAGGAACACCTCAACTCAACGGGTTTCAGAATGGAGAAATCGGACTCTATTGGATATGGTTCGATCCATGATGAGCTTCACAGACCTCCCTGATTTTCTTTGGGGACATTCATTGTTAACTTCAATTTATCTACTGAATAGGGTTCCCTCTAAAACCGTTCCTACCACACCGTATGAGATATGGCACGGTAAGAAACCAAGTCTGAGTCATCTCAGAATTTGGGGTTGTCCGGCTCATGTCAAAAGACAACAAGCGGACAAGTTAGAGTTTAGGTCCTTTAGAGCTCGATTCATAGGATATCCTAAAGAGTCATTAGGATACTATTTCTACATTCCAGAAGACCACAATGTGATTGTGAGTCGACATGCCATCTTTCTTGAAAAATAGTTTATTCAAGATAGCGGCATTGGAAAGCAGATTAAGCTTGATGAGAAAGTCTCACAAGTACAACGAGCTAAGGACCAATTGGAACCAAATCAGGTTGAGCCAATAAGAACACTACCTCCTCCACCTCGTAGATCGGAAAGAGTTTTCCGTCCCCCTGAAAGATACTTAGGTATTATTTCAGAGGAGGAGTAGAGGAAAATGTTCCTCGTAGGTAATGGTGCTCATGGTGATGATCCCAAAACCTACAACGAGGCGATATCAGATATCGACTCCGAGAAATGGCTTAGAGGCAATGCAGTCAGAAATTGACTCGATGCACTCAAACCAAGTCTGGACCTTGGTAGATCCACCAGAAGGTATAGTACCTATTGGGTGTAAATGGATCTTCAAGAGAAAGATTGGTGCAGATGGGAATGTGGAGACATTCAAGGCTAGACTAGTGGCAAAAGGTTATAGTCAACGCGAAGGCATTGACTATCAGGATACCTTTTCCCCAGTAGCTATGCTAAAATCCATCCGCACATTGCTTGCCTGTTGCAGCCTATTTCGATTATGAAATATGGCAAATGGACGTGAAAACGGCATTCTTAAATGGATATCTTGAGGAAGATATCTATATGGAACAGCCGCTAGGTTTCACATCCAGTGATACTGATCACAAGGTTTGCAAGCTGCAAAGGTCCATATATGGACTTAAGCAAGCATCTCGGAGCTGGAACACTCATTTCAATGATGTGATCAAAAAGTTTGGTTTCATCAAAAATGAAGAGGAACCATGTGTTTTCAAAAAGGTCAGTGGGAGCGCTGTTGTCTTCCTCGTATTGTACGTGGATGACATCCTCCTTATTGGGAATGATATTCCCATGTTGACATCAGTCAAATATGGTTGTCCAAGGAATTCTCCATGAAAGACCTAGGTGAAGCATCCTTTATTCTAGGAATTAAGGTCTATAGGGATAGACCGAATAGGATGCTAGGACTTTCACAGAAGATGTACATAGAGGAAGTACTAAAGAGGTTTAGTATGGAAAACTCTAAGAGGGGATTAATACCCTTCAGACATGGTATTCATCTTTCCAAGAAGATGTGCCCTAGCACACCTGAGGAAATAGAACGCATGAGCAAGATCCCTTATGCTTCTGCAATAGGGAGCCTCATGTATGCCATGCTATGTACACGACCTGATATAGCCCATGCTGTGAGTGTCACAAGCAGATATCAGTCAAATCCAGGTGAAGAACACTGGACTTCTGTGAAATGTATCCTTAAGTACTTGAGAAGAACTAAGGATATGATGTTGGTCTTTGGTAATGGAGAACTCCAAGTCCAGGGATACACAGACTCGGACTTTCATGTCCGATATAGATGATCGAAAGTCGACATCTGGGAGTCTGTTTGTGTGCAATGGTGGAGCTGTCAGCTGGAAGAGTTCCAAGCAAACAGTGATAGCAGATTCCACCATGGAAGCAGAATATATCGCTGCATCAGAGGCTGCGAAGGAAGCATTCTGGTACAAGAAGTTTGCTGCAGAAATTGGAGTAATGCCATCAGATGCCATTCCTCTATACTGCGACAACAATGGCGCCATAGCCCTTGCTAAGGAGCCGAGGTCTCACCAGAAATCCAAGCACATTGAGCGGCGATACCACCTCATCCGCGATTACCTCGAGAAGGGTTACGTCGAGGTCAAGAGAGTCAACTCCACAGATAATGTGGCAGACCCACTTACAAAGCCGTTGGGCCAGCAGAAGATCGAAGCCCACCTTGAGAAGATGGGACTTAGACTTGTAGCCAATTGGCTTTAGGACAAGTGGGAGATTGTTAGATATATGTGCCCTAGAAGCCAGAATTGGCTGACACTTGTAATACACTTCTAGGGGCAAAATTATAATTTTGACTATAAATCAATAAAATGGGTTATTTTCTATCACATATGTGTATTTAGTGTCTGTGATACATCTCTTTGAGTTAATGGTAATGATAATTCATATTTTCAAGAGTTGAAAATTTAAGACATGAATAATCATTATTAACTCATAAAATGCTCCCGACCATAGGATCATCACGAGGATGGTGATTGATCCGGAAGGTTGGTGTACAATCGCTTCTCTTTAGTAGATGAGTCTTGAGTCTACGGTGTGGAGACACCGGAGCGAGAGTACAGGTACTCGTTAGAGAACGAGGGCACTGAGCGTGACCACCTCGAGTAGTCATTAGGAAGTCTACCTTCTCGTCAATGACTGACTCGATGCTGCAGTAGTGTGTCTGGTTCTTTGACCTGAGGTGCATCGGCAGTTCACCTTGAGGGTGTTATAGTTTGACTACACCATTACTCGGTCTCCTAGCCATATGGAACCCTGAGGTGTATGTTGGCTATAGCATGTTCATTGTAGGAACTGGATTGCATCAAGATGGAATCTATCTACCTCGGTGGTAGAGGAGCAGCCCTATGATGATCATGAGAATCAAGTCCAGAAGCCCATGGCCATGGTAGAGTGAAATAATAGAAAGAGTTTCTATTTAGATTTTCACATTCGGACTCGAATCGAATGATTACATCATATGACAGAGACTAGGGTTTGACGAGTTCACCTTAACCCTAATCTGATCGGGGCTCAAGATAGAAGAACTTAATCACACAGGTAGCTGCACCAAGAGGTTCGCATTCAGCTCTGATGGGTTGCCACCATATACTGCTAGGTGTCACTGGTGGATTTTGGGAGCAATTAGAATGATTTAGATGATCGATCATTCTAGCTGTTCTCGAATCAGAAGAGTTCTGATCCATCGAAAGGAGTTTCGATGATGTCGATGATAGAGATCATGACATATCCCATTACCATACAGAACTGAACCTAACTGGGTCACACAAACAAGGGTTTGAATCTGGTGATCATCAATTGAACTGATCTAGTTCAATTGATCTGAATGAGATTCAATTAGGTTCAAGGAAATCGTGCTAGCACTCGATTGAACCTAACGTTCTTCTTTTTACTATCATAAATAAGTTGTCTCTGACTGAGCCAAAGGAGTTTGTGCTCAATCAGAGGCCTTTATATGGTCTGACTGGAGGTTGTCCAAGTCAGAAAAGGTTGTCTTAATTTTGAGATAAATTTTTGGTCACCTGCCATTTTTGTCTTTGACTTTGGTCAAATTCTTACCTTTGACTTTGGTCAAACGTTGACCTTTGACCCTTTGGACTTTTGACCACATGTGTCATGCACCTATTGGAGAGCTGGTGGGGGCTTGTCCCCTCTCAGAAAATTAAAAAGAAGGGGGTGCACGCCTAGGGATGGCGTGCAGCCCAATGGTAGGGATGCCTAGGAGTCCCATGTTGGATGGGACTCCAGGTCTCCTTTTGGATTCCAACTTAGAGTGGCCCTTGGGAATCAACTTTGACCAGTCTTAGGCACCATCTAAGAATGAACCTAGGATCTCTCATCTGATTGGATCAGGTGATGTCATCCCACCAATCAGATTTAGATCTGATTAGCACAAAGGCAGTTGTGATTGGCCAGGGTAATGCAGCACCGCATGGCGCAGCAGAGTCTATAAAATGACCCTATCTGCACCAACTTTTAAGAACTCTTCTTCCAAGCCATGCCCCAAGGCTGTCCCTCTCCCTTCTCCATGCCACCATCTGGCCCTTTCTCTCCTCTCCACGCCCAAGAAAGTTGGATCCTTCAGATTAGTGCGAGTCAGGCAAGGAAAGGCTGACGAAAAAGGAAGGCAGCACTACTGCAAAGATGATGGGTGATCTTCATAAGGTATTTTTGAAGATCCTCCAAATCAGATCTAGATCTAATTTTTGGAGAAAAGAAAGAGAACAAGAAGATCTCCAGATCCAGCCTTAGTGGATACTGGTAGAGGCCAAGCGCTTGCATGGCTAGATCCAGAACCTCAGAGCTTCCGCAGGATCATCAACGGATAATCAGATTATCCAACATCAATGTAAAAATTAATTTAGAATTAATTTAGTTTTATTTTTTTAATTATCAGATTATAAATCAAATCTGAAAAGTGTCAGACTTGATCTAGATATAAGAGGAGAATTTTTGAAATATGCCACTCTATCCAATCAGATCTAAACGAACCTGACCAGAAAAATCAGGATTTTCCTTCATGTCTCTGGTTCTAGTGCTCACTTGTGCACTTCTATGAAGGGTCTTGAAGATAGGAGGCTAAGGGATGGTGAGATGATCCTACACATCGGGAATGGAGCAAGAGTTGCTGTTGTGGTCGTGGAAACCTACCCTCTGTGATTACCATCAAGATTGGATTTAGTTCTTAGGAACTATTTTTATGTTCCTGTAGTAAGCAAAAATTTGATTTTTATTTCATGTTTAGCACAAGAAGGATATGTAATTAGTTTTCCTAAGGATCATTGTAATATTCCTTATGAAGGAAACAAAATTATGAGTGATTTTCTTATAAATGGTCTCTATTAGTTACATACTGATGTTTCTATTTTTAATATCGAGCAAAACATGAATGCCATAGGATCAAAGCGACCTAGGAATAGTCTAAATGATAGGTATCTTTAGCATCTTAGGATAGGTCATTTAGCTGAAGACAGGGTTAACAAATTGGAGAAATTCGAGCTATTGATTTTGTTGACTTTCGAGTCATATTCGAATTGTGAATCATAATTTCATGGCAAAATAACCGAGCTCCCTTTTGTAGGGCATAGGGAAAGGGTCACAGACCTACTTGCCCTAGTACATACTGAAGTATGCAGGCCATTTGACGTGCCAGCCATGGGCAATTATGTCTACTTCATCACCTTAACTGATTATTTGTCGATATGGGTATGTGTATTTGATGTGCTATAAGTCTGAAGTTTTTGAAAAGTTCAAGAAATTTAGACTTGAGGTAGAAAAATTAATAGAAAAACCCATTAAGATTCTTTGATCAGATCGAGAAGGTGAATACCTTAGTCAAAAATTTCTAGACTATCTTAAGGATAATGGCATAGTCTCTTAATGGACTCCATCTGGAACATCTCAACTCAACAAGGTTTCAGAATGGAGAAACTGGATTCTATTTGATATGGTCTGATCTATGATGAGTTTCACGGACCTTCTTGAGTTTCTTTGAGGATATAGTCTGATGACTGTTATATATTTACTGAATAGAATGTCCTCTAAGACCATTCCTACCATACCGTATGAGATATTACATGGTAAGAAATCAAGTCTAACTCATGTCAGAATTTGATGTTATCCAACTCATGTCAAGAGACAACATGTGGATAAATTAGAGTCTAAGTCCTTTAGAGCTCGATTTATTGGATATCCTAAAGAGTCATTAGGATATTATTTTTATCTTCCGAAAGATCACAATATGATTATAAGTCGACACGCCATGTTTCTTGAAAAATAGTTTATTCAAGATGGTAGCATCGAAAGATAGATTAGACTCGAGGAGAAAGTCTCCAATGAGAAATGAGCTAAGGAACCTATGGAACCTAATTAGATTGAGTCAACCCAGACACTACCTCCTCCACCTCATAGATCACGTAAAATTTTTTGTCCTCCTGAAAAGTACTTAGGTACCATATCAGAAGATGTAGAGAAAATATTCCTCATAGAAAATAGGATTCATTATGATAATCCCAAGACCTATGATGAGGCGATATTAGATATCAACTTTGAGAAATGGTTAGAGATGATGAGGTCAGAGATTGACTCAATACATTCGAACCAAGTCTGGACCTTGGTAGATCTACCAGAAGGTATAGTACCTACTGGGTGAAAATGGATCTTCAAGAGAAAGATAGGTGCCGATGAAAATGTAGATACATTCAAAGCAAGGCTCGTAGCAAAAGGATATAGCCAGCGCGAAGGTATTGACTATCAGGATACTTTTTCGCTAGTAGCTATGCTCAAATCCATCCATACATCGTTTGCTCTTGCAACCTATTTCGATTATGAAATATGGTAGATGGACGTGAAAATGGCATTTTCAAATGAATATCTTGAGTAAGATATCTATATGGAACAGCTGCTAGATTTCACATCCAGTGATAGTGATCATAAGATATGCAAGCTGCAAAGATCTATATATAGACTTAAGCAAGCATCTTGGAGTTGGAATACTCATTTCAATGATGTAATCAAATCATTTGGATTCATTAAGAACAAGGAGGAGCCTAGTATTTTCAAAAAGATCAATAGGAGCGCTGTTATCTTTCTCGTATTGTATGTGGATGACATCATCCTAATTGAAAATGATATTTCCATGTTGACTACAATCAAAATATGGTTATCTAAGGAGTTTTCTATAAAGGATCTTGGAGAGGCATCCTTCATTCTGAAAATTAAGGTCTATAGGGATAGACCAAATAGGATGCTGGATCACTCATAGAAAACGTTCATAGAGGAGGTGCTGAAAAGGTTTAGCATGGAAAACTCCAAGAGAGGATTAGTGCCCTTCAGACAAGGTATACATCTCTCCAAGAAGATGTGCCCTAGCACACCCGAGGAGATTGAAGACATGAGCAAGATCCCTTATGCTTTAGCAATAGGGACCCTCATGTATGCCATGCTATGTACACGATCTGATATTGCCCATGCTGTGAGTGTCATAAGTAAGTATCAGTCAAATCCAGGTGAAGAGCACTGGACTTCTATGAAATATATTCTTAAGTATTTGAGAAGGACTAAGGATATGTTTCTAGTCTTTGATAATGAAAAACTCCAAGTCTAAGGGTATACAGACTTGAATTTTATATCTGACATTGATGATTGAAAGTCGACATCTGAAAGTCTATTTATTTGTAATGGAGCTGTCAGTTGGAAGAGTTTTAAGCAGACAGTGATAGCAGACTCCACCATGGTAGCAAAGTACATTCTGGATCAGGAGCTGCAAAGAAGGCATTTCGGTACATGAAGTTCACCACAGAGCTCAGAGTGATGCCATCAGATGCCATCCCTCTATACCACGATAATAATGGCACCATAGCCCTAGCTAAGGAGTTGAGGTTTCACCAGAAATTCAAGCACATTGAGTGGCAATACCACCTCATCCATGATTACCATGACAAGGGATACGTCGAAGTCAAGAGAGTCAACACTGCAGATAATGCAGCTGACTCGTTGACAAAGCCATTAAGCCAACAGAAGATCAAAGTCCACCTTGAGAAGATGGGACTTAAATTTGTAGCCAATTAGGTTTAGATCAAGTGGGAGTTTGTTAGATGTGTGCCCTAGAAGCCAGATTGGTTAAACACTTATAATACACTTTTAAGGATAATTTTATAATTTTGACTATAAATTAATAAAAAGATTATTTTCTACACAGTATGCATTTAAAGTATTTGTGATACATCATTTGAGTTAATGGTAATGACAATTTATATTTTCAAGAGTTAAAAATTTGAGACATGAATTTTCATAATTAACTCATAAACTGCTTCAGACCATAGGATCATCACGAGGATGGTGATCAATTCAGAAGGTTGGTATATGATCGCTTTTCTAGAATAGATATGTCTTCAGTCTATGGTGTGGAGACACCGAAGAAAGAGTATAGATACTCATTAGAGAATGAAGGCACTGAGCGTGACCACGTTGAGCAGTCATAAGGAAGTCTATCTTCTCGTCGATGACTAACTCAATATTGCAATGGTGTGTCTGGTTCTTTGACCTGAGATGCATCGATATTTTATCTTAAGGGTGTTATAGTTTGACTACACCAGAACTCGATCTCCTAGCCATTCAAAATCCTTAGGTGTATGTTGGCTATAGCTTGTTCATTATAGGAATTGGATTGCACCAATAGGAAATCTATTTACCTCAGTAGATGAGAAGTAGCCCAATGATAATCATGAGATTGAGTTCTTAAGCCCATGGCCATGGTAGAGTGAAGATGATAGAAAGAGTTTCTATTAGAGTTTCACATTGGACTCAAATCAAATGATTAGTTCATATGATGGATATTGGGTTTGATGAGTTCACCTTAATCCTAATCCTATTGGGGCTCAAGATAGAAGAATCCAATCACAAAGGTAGCTACACTGAGAGGTTTGCTTTCAGTTCTGATGGATTGCCACCATATACTATTAGGTATCACTGGTAGATTTTGGGAGCAATTAGAATAGTTTAGATAATCAATCTTTCTAATTGTGTGAATCAGAAAAGTTTTGGTCCATCGAAATGTGTTTCGATGATGTCGATGATAGAGATCGCGACATATCTCATTACCATATGGAACTGAACCTAACTAGATCACATAAATATGAGTTTGGGTCTAGATGTCATCAATTAGACTAACCCAGTTTAATTGATTTGGATTAAATTCAATTAGGTTCAAGAAAATCATGCTAGCACACGATTGAGCGAAACTTTCTCCTTTTGTAATCATTTTAGTTCATCTTGGCTGAGCCAAATTTATTTAGGCTCACTCAAGAACCTCATCTTTGTCTGACTAGAGCTTGTGTAGATCAGAAAAGAATTGTCTTAATTCATTAGATGGATTTAAGATAGCACCTACCAATTTCTATCACCTGCTAATTCCTATTTTTGGACATAGGTCAATAGTTGACCTTGGATACTTGGACATAGGGCCAAGTGTCATGCACCATAGGAGAGCACCTAGGACTCTTGTCCCCTGCTAAAAGAGGTAAGAGAGAGGATGCATGCCACCCTAGGCGTGCGCCCCATATGGATAAGTGATGGAGTCCCATATAGATGGGACTCCAGGGTTTCTTGATGGCTTTAAATACCTAGGCGCCAAAGAGTTTTGTTTTATCTAGTCTTAGCACCACCTATATGGATTTTTGAGTGACTCTCATCTGGTTGGATCAGATGACATCATCCCACTAATCAGATTTAGATCTAATTGAATGAAGGCCTTTGAGTGGCCAGGATGATGTGGCACTGCAAGGCGCGGTAGGGTCTATTTAAATCCTATCTATGCCTAGGGTTAAAAAGTTTTGCATAATTCCCATGCCCTAAGGCTACTTCTCTCTCTATTCCATGCTCCATCTAATCCTCTCTCTCCTCTCTCCATGCCTAAGGAGTTGGGCGTGGGTTCAAGTGTCTTGCAAAGAAGAAAGTTGCCTAGATCAGGAAGAAGGCAACACTGCTGAAAGAGACGATTGTTGCTTCTTCAAAAGAAGTTCTGAAGAACTTCAAGATTAGATCCAGATCTAATTTTTGAAGAGTTGATTCAAAAGGAGAAGACCTCTAGATCCTGCATGAGTGGACATCGGTAGTGGCCAGGCGCATGCGTGGCTCCTTCCAGAACCTTAGGAATAATTAGGATCATCATAGGATAATCTGATTACCCAAAATAAGGTATGAAATTAAATTTAATTTAATTTATTTTAATTTTAATATTAAATTATTAGGATCAGATTTGAGATGTCTCAAATCTGATTATGATCGTAGAAATTTTTTTTGAAATATTTCTTCAAATTCAATCAGATTTGAACGATCCTATGCAGAAAAAATAGGATTTTTCCTTCATCTACAGCCCCTGACCCATGGACGAGGTTTATTCATGGGGTCTATGGAGCTGTTGTGCTATCTAGTGGCCAGGTGAGCATGCGATAGCTAATCAAATGGCTATTGGGATGATTAGGGCTTATAAGAAGACCTGATGATCTAAGAAGTTGATAGAGGAGTCTTGGAAAAAACCTCTCAAATGGTGCAGAGACAAGGCAGGGAGCACTGGAGTGCTGCAGTAGTGCTTTCCTGGAGGCACGGTGGTTGAGAGAGGCTCGACGGTGCAGTAGTCGAGGAGAGTATCTCAACAGAAAGTGTCAAGGGCTTCTTAGGGAGATCTACACCCGATCTTCGAGAGAGCTAGGGGTCTTAGGAAACGCCAGGAGCATCAAGGAAGTCGGGAGTGTCCAAGAACGGTGGGGTTGCCTAGGGACAAAAGCTAGGGCTTGATGAAGAGGCTAAAAGGATCACAAAGTATCTAGGGATATCGAGGACCCTACACTGGTAGATCTATGAGGGAGATCTTCTTGGGATAACTATGAGAGCATTGTATGGGTGAGTGCTTCTGGATTGAGAGAGAGGGTTGGTGAGTTGAGGTTGTATCTCCTCTATTGCTATTTCTCGGTAGTGAAGCATTGCATGTCCTATGGATGTAGGCACTTGGGTCGAACCACGTATATGGTTGTGTTTGTTTGTCTTCTTCTATCTTTCCATAGCAACAGATGATGCCATATCTTTTACAAGTGATCTTGGGTTGGTGACCCATGTTCCGTAGTTAACGGATCTACCCTAATAATGGTATCAGAGCCAGGAGGAGTCAGGTTGTACTAGAGATTGCTATAGTGGTGATCAAGTTAGAATAATGGCATAATCAAGGTGGATGCTCTCATGTACAAGAAGAAGCTAGATGGAGCTCAGTGCGAGGTGGAGCTCTAGGTGGAGATGTATAGGGCACGAGACTCAGTTTGGGATCGAGCAGCTTGGCTTGACTCTTTTGTTTTCTAATCCATGAGCAACAAGCGATAGCCCATGACATGGGGGTGGTATCATATATAAAGCTCTCAGATTTGAGGTGGAGCCAAATATCGAGTCGAGGTAGAGAATGTTGGAATCTAGCGCCTCGAGATTTGGTCTATAATAAGCCAAGAACGAGATTAAGAAGCCATGAGAAAGATTAGTCAACATACAGTCGAGTTGGCTTGGATATGCAGCTGAGCCAGCAAGGGATGAGCTCAAGCTGGCTCAAGATGGATTTGAGCTAGCTCTCTCTAGCAGATAGAAAGCAGTGCTCGGGCCAGACGTAGTCGAGTCAGATCGACTGTGGACTGAGCCGACTCAATGAAGATGAACAGCTTGATGGCGAATAGCGCATGGGCATGCAAGTGGAAGTCCTTTCATAGGATCTATAGTCCCTGACTCATGGACCAAATTTATTCATGGGGTCTATAGAGCTATTGTGCTATCTAGTAGCCAGGAGAGCACACGGGAGCTGATCGGATGGCTATTAAGATGATTAGGGCTTCTAAGAAGACATGACAACCGATGAAGTTGATAGAAAAGTCTTGGAAAAATCTCTCAAGCAGCACAGAGATAAGGTAGAGAGCGCTGGAGTGCTGCAGTAGCGCTTCCCTAGAGGCATGGGGGCTGAGATAGGCTCGATGGTGCAACAACCAAGGAGGGTATCTCAGCATAGAGTGTGAGGGGCTTCTTAGGGAGACCAAATGCTAGGTCTCAGGGAGAGCCAGGGGTCTCAGGAAGTGCCAGGAGCATCAAGAAAGTCGGGAGTGTCCTGAAACTATGGGGTTGCCTAGGGACAAAGGCTGGGGCTTGATGTTGAGGCTGAGAGGATTATAGAGTATGCAAGGATATCGAGAACCCTAGATTGACAGATCTATGAGGGAGATCTTCTTGGGATTACTATAAGAGTAATGTATGGGTGAGTGCTTCTGGATTGAGAGAGAGGATTGGTGAGTTGAGATTGTATCTCCTTTATTATTCTTTCTCGGTAGTGAAGCATTGCATGTCCCGTAGATGTAGGCACTTGATACCAATTGATGTGCAGGATCTCTTGATGTTGTTGAGGCTAAATGAAGAGTGGGGCGCACCTCCTTCCTGCAAGCTTGGAGGTGCACCCCTTAAGGCACCTTGGTATGTGAAGAAACTAGAGAGAGGGAGAGATGTGGGAGAAAATGACTACAATTATCTCTATTCTCTAGGATTTACAATATACATCTATATATATATACCTATACATGGACCAAAATCCTAACTCATAAAAAACTTCCTGGGCTAACCCAGTCCGAATGCACTCATCCAAACCCATGTATACCCATAGTCTGATCATGTACTCAATTCCATGGACCCAAACCTAGTCCAAACTCTAAGTAGCCCCTATGAGACCCACAAACTTGGGCCTCATAATCGTGTAGGGTTGAACCTCCATCCTAGGACCAAACCAGTCCTAGCCCTAGGACCACACCTATCTTAATCTCCTAGAACCAACACCCTGACTCCTCCAGTGATCTCCTAAGACTTGGGAGCACCACTAATCCTAACTATCAGAGGCATCGGGATGGTCAGCTGGAGAACACATGATGGTGCAGTGAGGAGATTAGAGGAGGCCCAATACAAGCCTATTTTAGGCAAAATCTTATCTCACTAAGCAGACTAAATTCAAATGACTATAGGTGGATAGCTGGTGATGGAATCCTGAAGGTCATGCATGGTGATAGGATGATATTAGAGGAGAAGAAGAAAATGAGAGGATATTACTATCTAGCAGGGAGCCTAGTGCGAGGTGGAGCTTCAGGATCTAGAGGAAGCCTAGTGTGAGGTGGAGCTCCAAGTGGAGGTGGATCGGGCACGAGATGAGAGACTCGGGAGGATGAGAGGTGATGTCGTAGAGTAAAGTTTCTATTATCGCAGGAGACTTTTTTGAGTAGGTCTTTGGTTAGAATGGACACAACCATTGACGAAGGCGTGATTGAGCAACCTAGTTTGACATCCATGTTTGTCCATTCATGATTAGCAGGCATGCCCCAAGGCATTGGGGCAAGATGGATCACAAGCTCTCAATGTCCAGTAGAGGCCGAATGTCGAGTCAAGGTGAAGATTGTTTGGATTTGATGCCTCAAATTTGACCCATAGTAGAGGAGAATCAAAGTAGTCGAGCTGGCTTGGATATGGGGTCAAGCTGGCTCGGTTGTTTGGCTCGAACCACAGTCGAACCGATTTTCTTAGGCAGATAGAAAGAAAGAGTTCGGGTGAGACGTAGTCAAGCCAACTCGACCTCCGACAGAGCCTGCTCGATGGAGATGTACAAAATAGGATGAGATTTTTTGTTTAGACTTAGATTGTGATTAATCTAAAAGGTCTACAAAAGTTGCACATGGACCATAGGATCCAACAGGCATGGAGGGTTACGATCATGATCTAAATGTTGAAAAATACTTTAAGACTCCATCAAGATCATGTTTGACTCATATTAGGAGAAAGAACCCTATTAGGACTCCTATAACCTATTGAGAAGAGGATTCTCATCCTATTTAAAGGGCTGAGGTGCTGTGAAGTAGAGAGGTGGCACGTGTGGTGTAAGAGGCATGTAGAAAGGCTCAGGCAGCCATCGAGATGAGCCTGGCAGAGTATCGAGCACGTGCAGCTTGCAAGAGAGAGAAGCAACTGGTGCATAGCATCCAACGAGGAGGCTATGAGGTCAGAGTATCTTTTAGCTTCTAAGGGTCTCCTTGGGATTCAGAGAGAGCTTTTATGAGGGTAGCTTCTAGTTGATAGAGATTTATGTACAGTGAGTTAAGAGTGGGTGTTCTCCTCTTATACTTATTTTTCTCTTTCATAATAAAGCTTTGCTTGCCCCATGGAGACGAGCCTTTGGATTGATCCACGTACTTAATTATTTTTTTATTTTATTTTCTTCTTTCTTTCTATCATAATCCACTGGTAGTAGATTCTTAACAAGTGCTATTAGAGTAGCCGATATTCCAATAAAAACCAGTCACATGACTGCAGCATCGAGCTAGTCATCGATGAGAAGGTAGACTCCCTTATGACTGCTCAAGATGGTCATGCTCAATGCACTTATTCTCAACAAGTATCTATGCTCTCACTCTGGTGTCTCCACATCATAGACTCAAGATATATCTATTCTAGGAAAGCCATCATACACCAACCTTCTAGATTGATCACCATTCTCGTGATGATCCTATGGTTGGGAGCAGTTTATGAGTTAATTTTGCAAATACATGTTTTAAATTTTCAACTCTTGAAAATATGCATTATCATACCTTTTGACTCAAAGAATGTATCACAGACACTTTATACACAATGTGATAGAAGAAAATAATGCTTTATTAATTTTAAGTCAAAATTATAAAAATATTTCTAGAATGTGTGATAAGTATAATAAATTTACCAATAAAAGTATTAATTTATCAATTAATTGATATTAATTTTTAAGAATTAATAATCAATTTATATATAATTTTTGAAAAATTCATATTTTTATTAATTAAAAAATTAATTAAAAAATAATAAAAAAATAATAAAAATTAAAAAATAAAATTTTATTATCAATAGAAAGAGCTCATTTTTCTGATCACAATGAAATAAATTTCAAGAAAAACGGAGCTAAAATGGAAAAGATATGAATTTTTAAAAATATAAAATAAATAAAAATTAAATAAAAAAGAAAATGGCTCAGCCGGCTCCGCAAGCCGAGCCACCAAGCCAAGCCGAGCCACCAAGCCAAGCCGAGCCATCAAGCCGACTCAGCCGTTGAAGCCATCAGCCGGTCCACGATCTAGGCGTGGACCGCCAGCTCAGCAAATTTCGGCGAATCAGAGATTGCCACGTGGTGGACCTAGACCCCTTAAGGGTCTACAGAAATTTATCGCGGCTCACAAGGGTAATTTAGTCTTTTCGTCCGACAACAGCGGTGCTGATTGGTTGCGGTGTGCGGTGCGGCCGGTCCACGCGGTCCATGGGAACAGTTATTGCGCGATCGGACGGATGTGGTTGTTTGCGGTCAGGATCGGACGGCTGTGGTTGCTTTCGAATTTTATTCAGATACAAACATCACGCGGATCACCATCGGATGGCAGCGCTCGATCCAGGCGATGATCCGACGGTCCAGAATGCTGCCGGCGGTGATCAAGACTCCCGAAGCATGATTTGCGGCCAGATTTCCTCGATCAAGCGCGATCCAACGGCCAGAATTTAATCCGACCCGATCTGAGCTTATCTGCATCCGATTTTGATGATTTTTGGACCGTTGGATTCCTGTTGAACGGCTGGATTTTATCAGATTTAGCAGAGTCATATCAGAGCTATTTTGATTCAAATTTTATCCAAATTTCTTTATATTTTTATGATTACAAAGGCTATTAGTCCCATATTGCCTTTAGAAAAAATATCCAGCCCTCCTAGCTCTATAAAAAGGACCCCAGGCCATCAAAAATTGATATCTCCGATCAAGGTGAAGCTTTGGTACAGGGCGAAGCCAGGCTATGGGTTAAAGGCTGCTTCGAAGCAACGGGTGCCGAGAAGAAGAGCCAAGCTTCTACACCATCTTTCTGCCAATGCCGATCCAAGATCAGAGATCAGGCTATTTTATTCTTTTTAAATTTTATGTATTTAAATTCTAAAATTTTAATTAATAAAAATTTTATTTTTGCATTTTAATTTCTTGCATTTAATTTTTATTGTAATTTAATTTTCATACTTTAATTATTATTTTTTTGCAAGTAGATGCTAAGATCTAATTAGTAGATCTTAGTACCAAGTTTAAATCTCTGCATCTTTTAATTTTTGCTTTTTATTTTCCGACTTCACTTTTGATCTTGAAATTCTTCTTTTTTATCTTTTTCTTTTATAAAATCAAAGATTTCAAATCTAAAAACACTACCTTCCCTGTGGATTCGACCCGACTCATTACTATTTACGTATTTTCAATAATTTTAAGAAGTCGGATTAAACTGATAAACACGATGTCTTAACGACAGCATCGTGTCCCTATCAAGTTTTTGGCGCCGTTGCCGGGGAAGGTTTTTCATTTTTGATTTTAATTTTTTTGATTTATTAAAAATAACTCTCGGCAAATGCACCAAGTTTTTGGCGCCGTTGCCGGGGAAGGTTTTTGATTTTTAATTTTGATTTCTTTGATTTATTTTAAAAATAATTCCGACAATCCTATCTAGTTTTTGGCGCCGTTGCCGGGGAAGGCATGGATATTAAATTTTTGATCTCTTTGATTTTTCTATAAATAAATTATAAATAAAATTTTTATTTTCTTACTAATTTTTTTTTATTATTTTATAGGAAAAGAAAAAAAGAACAAAAAGAATCAGAAGTTTTGCCTGGTGAGATCAATCCTAACCCTAGTTCTCTTTTCATTTTATTTTATTTATTTATTTATTTTATTTTTAAATTAATTTAAAAAATATTCATTTAAATCTAATTAAAAAATCTCATGACAAGATTAGAAATCTTAACTGCTTAGAGCATGCATCATATTAGTTTTATTTTTATCTTTATTTTTATTTTTATTTTTTTTTTGGTGATTGCTGGAGGCAAGGTAAGCCTTTCATAATTTAATTAGTTGCATGCATCTAGTTTAAATTGCATAAAACCCTTTGATTGAAATTTTTTTTTTTTTCGTGCATATTCATATTAAATCAAATTAAGGGCACAACCCAATTAAACAAGATAAGGTGGGGATTTGATCACCCTTCCTTAGCCCACAAACAATCAACCAGCATCCTGCATTGACCTAAGCCTTTAATTTTAAAATCAATTAGACATCAACCCTAGGAACTCGAGCTCAATAGGACAAGGAATCCTAAGAGTTGAACCGGGTTAGGATAAGTCAATTTGACTGGTGTCTAGGAAAGTGGTTCAGGGAACGATTGGGCCCAGAAGGAAAGGTGGTTTCTAATTGGTTCCGTTCGCTTACCTGGCCAAGCATAATTGGTGTCTAAGGCAAGCAACGGGGGGACTCCCACCGACCTTACACTTACCTGGCTAGTTGATTGGCTAATCCTACACTTGGAGGGCTTGAAGGTGACCTTGGCAGTTAGGAGCTGTCTAGATCTAGGATAACCCTTAGTCAGGATTGATTGACCAACTTGATTGCTAACCAACATTAAATCTAATTAAATCGAATTCTTCTCTTTCTTCTTAGTTCTAGGACTCCTTAGGACCTCTTCTTTAGAACTCTTTTTTCTTTCTTCTCCTTTCTCCTCTAAAAATAAAATAAAATAAAAATTAAACTAATTAAAAATTAATAATTAAATTAAATTAAATTAAATTAAAATTAACAAATAAAAATAATTTAAAAAAATTAATTTTTAATATAATAAAATAATAATAATAATAATAAAATAAATAAAAAATATTCTAAAAATTTTTAAACCATACATTAGGGTTACACTAATACATGCATGGTAGGAAATCGCTTTTTCTGATTTAGTTGAACTTAATTGAATGGTTGATTCACATTAAACATAATAATCAAATGGCTAATATAAATCTAATAGTCCAAAAATTAGATAAAGTTGACCTTCTTGATCAGAAAATAGATCAACTCCTAACCCTAGGTCAAACAATCTTCTAATTATCAGGAGAGTTATTCAATCTGTGCTAGTCCAACCCATCATGTAAGTGAATATCCTATGACTGCACAGTTTCCATATTTTATCCAAGAACAAGTTCAAGCTACTCAAGGATACTCCAAATTGATTAATGACCCATTTTCAAATTCATATAATTCAGATTGGAGTAACTTTAATTTTTCTTGGACATCCCAACAGACTCAGGCTCAGACCCAAATTTTCACTTGAGCAAAATTATCAAAATTATGCCTATAATAATGGTCAGCCTAGTCAGTTTAACCAGCCATCATATTATAATCAGCCTTCATACCCACCTCCTCAACAGACCAATCTAGCTGATGATAGATTTAACCAACTTCAACAATTAATTCTAACTCAACAGCAATCTATCGCCAGACTAGAAGCTCAAATAGGACAATTAGTTGAGTCTAACATGAGGAGAGAACTAGATCAACTACCGAACCTACCAATTTCAAACAACCCACCTAATGACCACCAACCACCTGGATTAAATTATCAATCTAATGTTTCATCTAAGAATCCCCAATTAGAGAATACCAAAGTAATTCCTGAACTTAAAAGCTATAGGATTCTTATGGAACCATACCAAGATCAGGTGAGAGAGGCTAGTACTGATGCTAGCCAAAATGAAAATTTAGAAGAACTGGTTAGTACTGAGACTAACCACATAGAAGAACCCAAGCCAGGAATTAGTACTGATGCTAGTTCCAGTTTAAATGAGATAGAAATAAGGGAAAAGAGAATAGATGATTTACCCGAGACTTATAAACCTAATGTCCTATTCCCTTCAACCCTAGAAGCTGGTTCTTCTTATAAAAATCAAAAGGCATGTAATGAAATGTCAATGGAGTTGTTTAAGCAGGATCACATTAATTTACCTCCAGAATTAAAATCGCCTTTAGTCACCATTCCAGCACCCATTGAATCAAACTTAACTCCTAAAACTCCATTCATGAGCATTTTAGAAGAACAAATAGGAGAAATTCTTAATAAACATGGGTCTGAGAATGGAATCATAAAATATATCCCAAAAATTAACAGTGAATATATCAATAATGGGATTAAAAATCAACATCAACTTTCTGAGATTGGCAATCCAAAACCATTGGAATTTGTCAATCCAATATTCGACACAGGATAGTGAGCTGCATTGTGTCTGGCTGAAGACGGTAAACTTAGCGCTTGTTGGGAGGCAACCCAATATTTAGTTTTTATCTAATTTATTTTTTTATTTATTTTTTTTAGGATAATTTGAATAAGTTGGAGGGAGAGCTCAAATTTTCAAAGGCATGTGCTGGACCAAAAAAATAAAATAAAATAAAATAAAAAATATATATATATAAATACTAAGTTAGGTGTATTCTTCCATGTTTTTTATTACATCCTTTATTTTTTCTTCTTCTCCATTGAGGACAATGTCGATTAAGTTGGGGGGAGAGAAAAATAAAAATTTTAAAATTTTAAGTCCTCGAAAAAGTTAGTATTTAGTATTTAGATACTTGATTATGCTTAAGAATCAAATAAAACTAAGCATTTTTAAAAGAAAATTGATACACAGATCAGAGAATCTATGAGATATTGAGGAATCAAGTATTAAGAAAATTCAATAAAGAGTTAAGTCTAGAACATAAATTTTTTTTTTTCTTGGAGCATTTCTAATTATTTCTACTAGCATCAAAGAAAAGTCTACTTTTTATAGGCTTGTGTAGGGTAACTATACGTTTCTTCATATAAAATATAAAAATTTATTTTAATAAAATAGTTTCCAAGTACTTCTCACTGAGTAACCGGGCCTCTTTGCCTAAGCAAGCATTGAGTTTCGCATCAAAAGGTGGGAAGGGCAAAGAAGCTCGTTGTAAAGCTAGTCTTAACTCGTAGCCTATTTGATTCGAGCTAGTAAGCCCGAGGGGTATTCTATACCTAGTGCCCTAAAGCCAACTGGTTTGGGAGTCATTGGCCCAAGACTCGCTACATGGATCAAATAGAAAGCTTAAGGAGTTAAGACACTCAATAGTGGTACAACGTTAAAAAAAAAAAAAAAAAAAAAAAAACATTGGTTTCCCACCGAGTAACCGGGTCCCGTTGCCTAAGTAAGCAATGATATTCGCATCAAAAAGTGGGCAATGTGAAAATAAAAATTAATAAATGAAGGATGGAAGTAGCAATACACCTTGCCTATATGAAAGTTTAGACAAATCAGAGATAAAAGTGGAATAATTTAGAAAAAGTTCTGAAAAATTTAATATTCTTTACTTAATTTTTCTATTGATAAGTATTAATACCCCAATGATATATCTCATTTAAGCTCTACTGAATATCAATGGCCATTTTGAAAATTGCTTAGGTAAAATTCGAAACTCTAAAGTTAAAAGGTATTTAAAACTAAATTCTTTCTTTACTCGAGGACGAGCAAAGCTTAAGTTGGGGGGTGTGATAAGTATAATAAATTCATCAATAAAAGTATTAATTTATCAATTAATTGATATTAATTTTTAAGAATTAATTATTAATCAATTTATATATAATTTTTGAAAAATTCATATTTTTATTAATTAAAAAATTAATTAAAAAATAATAAAAAAATAATAAAAATTAAAAAATAAAATTTTATTATCAATAGAAAGAGCTCATTTTTTTGATCACAACGAAATAAATTTCAAGAAAAATGGAGCTAAAATGGAAAAGATATGAATTTTTAAAAATATAAAATAAATAAAAATTAAATAAAAAAGAAAATGGCTCAGCCGGCTCCGCAAGCCGAGCACCAAGCCAAGCCGAGCCACCAGCCAAGCCAAGCCATCAAAGCCGACTCAGCCGTTGAAGCCATCAGCCGGTCCACGATCCAGGCGTGGACCGCCAGCTCAGCAAAATTCCGGCGAATCAGAGCCTGCCACGTGGTGGACCTAGACCCCTTAAAGGGTCTACAGAAATTTATCGCGGCTCACAAGGGCAATCTGGTCATTTCACTCGTCCGACAGACAGCGGTGCTGATTGGTTGCGGTGTGCGGTGCGGCCGGTCTACGCGGTCCATGGGAACAGTGATTGCGCGATCGGACGGCTGCGGTTGATTGCGGTTAAGGATCGGACGGCTGTGGTTGCTTTAGCATTTTATTCGGTTGCCAAATTTCACTCGGATCACCATCGAACGGCAGCACCTGATTCCAAGCTTCGATCCGACGGTCCAGAATGCTCCCGGCGGTGATCAGGACTCCCGAAGCGCGATTTGCGGCCAGATTTCCTCGATCAAGCGCGATCGGACGGCCAGAATTTAATCCGACCCGATCTGAGCTTGATCTGCATCCGATTTTGATGATTTTTGGACCGTTGGATTTCCTATTGAATGGCTGGATTTTATCAGATTTATCAGAGTCATATCAGAGCTATTTTGATTCAAATTTTATCCAAATTTCTTTATATTTTTACGATTACAAAGGCTATTAGTCCCATATTGCCTTTAGAAAAAATATCCAGCCCTCCTAGCTCTATAAAAAGGACCCCAGGCCATCAAAAATTGATATCTCCAATCAAGGTGAAGCTTTGGTATAGGGCGAAGCCAGGCTATGGGTTAAAGGCTGCTTCGAAGCAACGGGTGCCGAGAAGAAGAGCCGAGCTTCTACACCATCTTTCTGCCAATGCCGATCCAAGATCAGAGATCAGGCTATTTTATTCTTTTTAAATTTTATGTATTTAAATTCTAAAATTTTAATTAATAAAAATTTTATTTTTGCATTTTAATTTCTTGCATTTAATTTTTATTGTAATTTAATTTTCATACTTTAATTATTATTTTTTTTGCAAGTAGATGCTAAGATCTAATTAGTAGATCTTAGTACCAAGTTTAAATCTCTGCATCTTTTAATTTTCGCTTTTTATTTTCCGACTTCACTTTTGATCTTGAAATTCTTCTTTTTTATCTTTTTCTTTTATAAAATCAAAGATTTCAAATCTAAAAACACTACCTTCCCTGTGGATTCGACCCGACTCATTACTATTTACGTATTTTCAATAATTTTAAGAAGTTGGATTAAACTGATAAACACGATGTCTTAACGACAGCATCGTGTCCCTATCAATGTGTATTACAAGTGTCAACCAGTCTAGCTTCTAGGGTACACATCCACAGTAGTCCTTTCAACCACATTGCCTCCTTTGTAGCCTTTGTAACTTTGATGTATTCCGCTTCAATGATGGATAAGGCTATAATGGGCTAGAGGCATGATCTCCATGAGATTAGACCCTCATTCATACTGAAAAAAATCCAGTTGTTGAATGCCTAGTGTCCACATTTCCTCCAAAATCAGCATCCACATACCCTTCCATTTTTCCACACCTCCTTTGGTCAAGTTGGAACTTTCCTCAACACTTTCTTGCTATCTATAGCAGATGCCAACCCCAACTGCACCTACCAAATATCTAAAGATCCCCTTTAGTACTCACTGCTAATCCTTACCAGGCCATACCATGAACCTACTAACCTGACTCAGTGCATGGGCAAGATCCGATCTACAGCACACCATAACATACATCAAACTTCCTGCTCTAGAGGCATATGGCACACTCTCCATCTGCTGAGCCTCTACCTCAGTCTGTGGTAACATGATCTTTGAAAGTCTGAAGTGCCTAGCAAGTGGTAGTGCCACCAACTTGGCCTCCTTCATCCCAAACATTTTAAGAGCCTTCTATATGTATACCCCCTAAGATAAATGTAGCAACCCCTTTGCTCTATCTCTAAGGATCTCCATATATAGTATCTTCCTTACAGGTTCCAAATCCTTCATCTCGAACTTCTGAGATAAGGCTGCCTTCAGCTCCTACATAATTTTCTTGCTTCTACATGCTATAAGCATGTCATCCACATACAAGAGTAAATATAACCTAGACTCATCCTCCAAAGTCCTCGTATAGACATATGGGTCATCCTCACACCTGGAAAGCCCGATACTCCTTACACATGAATCGAAACACTTGTACTACTATCTTGGCGACTGCTTCAATGCATATAATACTTCTATAGAAAACACATCTTTCCTTCTAACCTTAGCTCTGTGAATCACTATGGTTGCTCCATATATATGTTAGATGTGTGTCCTAGAAGCAAGATTGGCTAAATACCTGTAATACACTTCTAAGGGCAATTTTATAATTTTGACTATAAATTAATAAAAGAGTTATTTTCTATCGTAGTGTGTATTTAAAATGTCTGTGATACATCCTTTGAGTTAATGATAATGACAATTCATATTTTTAAGAGTTGAAAATTCGAGACTTGAATTTTCATAATTAACTCATAAATAAATCCCAATCATAGGATCATCATAAGGATGGTGATCGATTCAGAAGGTTTGTGTACGACCACTTTCTTAGGATAGATGTGTCTTGAGTCTATAGTGTGGAGACATTGGAGCGAGAGTATAGGTACTTGTTAGAGAATAAGGGCACTGAGCGTGACCACCTTGAGTAGTCATAAGAAAGTCTACCTTCTTATCGATGATTGACTCGATGATACAGTGATGTGTTTGGTTCTTTGACCTGAGGTACATCGATAGTTCATCTTGAGGGTGTTATAGTTTGACTATACTATAACTCGGTCTCCTGGCCATTCAGAATTCTGAGGTGTATGTTGGCTATAGCATGTTCATTGAAAGAATTGGACTGCACCAATAGAGGATCTATCTATCTCGGTAGATGAAGAGCAGTCCTATGATAATCATGAGATTCAGTTCTTAAGCCCATGGCTATGGTAGAGTGAAGATGATAGAAAGAGTTTTTATTATAGTTTTACATTGGACTCAAATCGAATGATTAATTTGTATGATGGATGTTCGGTTTGACGAGTTCACCTTAACCCTAATCCTATCGAGACTCAAGATAGAATAACCCAATCACATAGGTAACTACGTCGAGAGTTTTGATTTTAGTTTTGATGGATTACCACCATATACTACTAGGTGTCATGGGTGGATTTTGGGAGCAATTAAAATGATTTTGATGATCAATCATTCTAATTGTATGAATCAAAAAAGTTTTGGTCCATCGAAAGATATTTCGATGATGGAGATGATGAAGATCGCGACATGTCTCATTATCATACAGAATTGAACCTAACTGGGTCATACAAATAAGAGTTTAGATCTGGACATCATCAATTGAGCTAACCCAGTTTGATTGATTTGGATTAGATCCAATCAGGTTTAAGGTAATCAGGCTAGCACACGATTGAGCCTGACTTTCTCCTTACGTAATCTTTCTAATTCATCACAAGTGAGTCAAATTTAATTTGACTCATTCTTGTATCTTGAATGTGTTTATTTTTATTTGACTTAAACCTGTTTAGGTTAGATTAATTATAGAAATTAAATCTATTCATAGTGCAAATGGACTAGGGTCAAAAGTTGACCTATTTGAGAGAATTAAGGGTCACATGATCAAATGCTTCTAGAAAATTTTCTAGAAATCATTTTGATCTAATTTTTGGCTATGTGTTAGGGATAAGTCATACATTGGGTGTAACAAATTTTTTGATTTTTGGAGATGCCTAGACTGAGTTATGATAGAGTTTGATTTAGATCAAACTCTTGAGGGAAGAGTCCTAAGCGCAGTAGACTCTTCCTTATCTACTCATGCCAACACCTTTTTGAAGTCCTTTTGGTGTAAAAACTTAATAGGATCTGGTATTCTACATGGGAAATAATACAAAATGTCTCAAAAATAAAAATAAAATAGTTATTTTGGGCAAATGGGACTCCTTTTGGCTTTGGTATTTGATATAAATCCTTCTCACACCAATGCACTTCAATGCAAGTTTTACTTTTCACCCAAAAGGCTACCACTCATTCCATCTTCCACACCCCCTCTGATCCTCTCTCTCCCCTTCTTCCATGTGCCAAAGGTTGGGTGCAAATTAGAGAGGAAGATCCAATCAAAATGGTGAAGAGTTCAACATCTATGCAATGGTGTTCGTGAGACGGACAAGCAGCCTTCTCAAATTATTTTGAAGGTTCTTTAGATTAAATTTAAATCTGATCTTTGGAGAAAAGATTCATGAGGAGAAGACGTCTAGATCCTACCTAAGTGGATACTAGTAGAGGTTAGGCATGTGCGTGGCTCCTTCTAGAACCTCAAGATAGATCAAGATCATCGCAGCGTAATCTAATTACCCAAAACAAGATATGAAATTAAATTAGATTTAATTTTATTTTAATCATAATATCAAATCTTGAAGGATCAGATCCAAGATGTCTCAAATTTAATTATGATCTTAGAAGAAAAATTTTTGAAATATTCCTTCAAATCTAATCAGATCTAAACGATCCAGTGCCGGGAAATAGGGTTTCTCCTTCAACTTGTATCAGAGCTAGGTTGGCTATTCGTTAGATCTAATTTAGATCTGATTTCACTTTTATTTATGAGCTGATATTAAAGGATTTTAGATATCACATCATATATGATTAGATCTAAAATCAAAAAATTAAACATTCAATGATTTAGATCTATAATGTATAAGATGTATGACTAGACTAGGAATAGAATAGTTCTATATGTAGTCTAGTATAATTATATTATTAAATTAATTAAATATAATTTTAGATCTAATTAATTTTTATTTTTTTAATATTATAATTATTATAATCATATCTAAAAAATAGAAAATAAAATTTTTATTTTTTATTTTATTCATATGAGGTATGAAAGATGCATGGTTAGACTAGTTATAGAATAGTTCTATAAAATATCTAGAATAGTTCTATTTGATATGATTAAATTTAAATTCTATATTTTAGATATTATATATGATATATTAGATCTGAAAGTATGCATGTTTAATTTGGTTATGATATATGAGATGTATGCTAAGCATGTATAAGTTAGATAATTAATTGTATGTGCAATATATGATTTAGATCTGACTAGTTTTGTTGTAGAAATTATATTTTTGATTTAGCTATTTTTCTTGACCGTTCGGTCATAAGAACAAAGTAGGGTTTAAAGGCCCTCTTCTACCATTTGATGGGGTGTTCTTATGATGTGTAGGAGTGCTGCGCATTCATTCTTAATAAAAAATCAAAACTCATTTTTCTGTAAAACCCTGGATCCTGAAACCCTAGAATTTTATTACATATTTTATTCATGAATCCAAAATATAATTAAGAATTAAGATTATAAAATTAATTAGATCTAAAATTATGAATTTTTAGATCTAAGACATATTCATAAAATTGGGTTTGGGCTTGGGTAGCTCAATTAGGTCTAGCGATTGATCAAACTAAATCAAGAGTTGGTTAGGTGGGATGAAAGAAAGCTTAGATTTGACCAGCTTAATAGGATTAAGTCTGGATCAAGATCGAATTATATTGAGATGTGACTCGATGAGGTCAAGATCTAATTTGGCTCCATGTTTCGAGCCTGGATTGTAGGCTAACCTAATTGGTTCTAATTCAATAATTTGGTGTCTAAGATAAGTCTAGCAGATACAATCAACTAGTTTTCAATTGGAAGCTATTCAACCTAAATGCATTCTTGTCGAGTTAATGGTATATCCCTTCCACTAGTCTCACTTACCTGGTTATTTGTGTCGACCCAGTTCTAATTCAAAGTGGCTAATAATTTGAGCCAATCCATGCCACTAGATTAGTCATAATTATTATGACTAAGTCATGTCAAGTTTAAAAAGACCTAAATTAAATCTTCCTAAGAAAATATTAAGTATAAGGTCTTCTACCATTGTAGAAGTGCTGGCCCTTTTCGAGGTTGATTGTTCTCGATTGGATACAGTGGTTCAGCTGCACTGGGAAGATACAGCCATGTCTATTAGGCATTGGATGCTATGGATAAGTGGATGGATTGGGCTCAATATTTTGGATATGATGAGGGATCCAATCAGGAATCCAATTCATGCAAATGGTGGGTTTGACTTAACTAAGGAGTCAATCAATATTTTGGACACGATGAGATTCATGAACTAGAGATCAGGTTTGGGTGCACCATGATTAGAGAATCATTGGACAAGAGTTGTTCACTCATCAGTTGACCCATCATCAATAACTGTTAGGTGAGGTAATGAGCCAGTCGGTGGGACCGCACCACCCACTAGAAATCAATAATCATGAAGATTTTTGCATCTTTGCCAAAAAAGTGTAGGGATCCGAGTAAATAGTGGGAGCCTAATTTGTTTAAAAATAAAATTCTTAAATAAATTGGTTATGTCTAATTATAAAATCTAACTAGAAACTTTGACTCTCTATAGGAAGATGTCTGCGTCCAACCCATTAGCCCGCATCTTGGACACCCATAGACTGATCAGACCCAATTCGATGGATTGGCTTTGGAACTTCAAAATTATTTTGAATTTTGAAAAGTTGACTCATGTGTTGGAATAGGATCTTCCCACCTTACCAGCCCGTCCATCCACTGATCAAAGAGCATCTCTCGAGAAGTGGATGGATGAAGATAACAAAGTCAGGTATTACATATTAGGCGCAATGTCTGATGACCTCCAACATCAACATGAAGACGTTAAGACTAGCCACCAAATGTTGGCTCACCTGCAAGAGTTGTTTGGTGAATAGAGTCATACAATCAAATATCGAGTCACTAAGAAACTGTTTAAGGCTCAGATGCATGATGGGAAATTGGTCCAAGATCATTGTTTGATGATGATGAAGGATTTACAAGAGCTAGAGAAGCTTGGTGTGAGGTTAGATTAGGATCTATAGATTGATATAATTCTGCAGTTCTTAACTGATGCATATGGATAGTTCATCATGAACTACTATATGCATAAACTTTAGAATACCTTAGCTGAGCTTATGAACATGCTGGTTACTGTTGAACTTTCTATGAAAGATTCTAAAGCCTCAGTACTTGCTATGAAGTAGACTTCTTCCAAGAAAAAATCTTTTGGATAGAAGAAGTCTGTGAAGAAACAGAAGATGGATGGTAGGAAGAAGAAGAAGGCTGAGCCGAAGAAGAAGGCTGATAAGGAAAAATATTTTCATTACAACACTGACGTCCATTGAAATCAAAATTGCCCTTTCTACCGAGCCAGCTTCAAGAAAAAGAAGGAGGCAGATCCTCCTAGAGGTATTCTCATTATAGAATCTAATCTTACGGATTCTTCTGCATCCAATTGGATGCTTGACTCTGATTCTAGTGCTCACTTGTGCACTTCTATGCAGGGTCATGAGGATGGCAGGAGATTGAGGGATGGTGAGATGATTCTACACATCGAAAATGGAGCAAGAGTTGCTACTATAGCCATGGAAACCTATCCTTTGCGATTATCATTAGGATTAGATTTAGTTCTTAGGAACTATTTCTATGTGCCAGCAGCAAGTAGGAATTTGATTTCTATTTCATGTTTAGCACAAGAAGGCTATGTAATTAGTTTTCTAAAGGACCATTGTAATATTCTTTATGAAAGAAATAAAATTGCAAGTAGTTTTCTTATAAATGATTTCTATCAGTTACATATTGATGTTTCTATTTTTAATATCGAGCAAAACGTGAATGCCATAGGATCAAAGCGACCTAGGGATAGTATAAATGAGAGGTATCTTTGGCACCTTAGGCTAGGTCATATAGCTGAAGACAGGGTTAATAAATTGGAGAAATTTGGGCTATTGAGTCCATTAACTTTCGAGCCATATCCGATTTGTGAATCATGCCTTCATGGCAAAATGACCAAGCTTCCTTTTGTAGGACATGGGGAAAGGGCCACAATCCTACTTGCCCTAGTACATACTGATGTGTGCAGCCCATTTGATGTACTGATCAGGGGCAATTATGTCTACTTCATCACCTTTATCGATGATTTATCTCAGCATGGGTATATGTATGTGATGTGACATAAGTCTGAAGCTTTTTAAAAATTCAAAAAATTTAGACTTGAAGTAGAAAAACAAATAGAAAAACCCATTAAGATTCTTCGATAAAATTGAGGAGATGAATACTTTAGTCAAAAAATTTTTGGACTATCTTAAGGACAATGGCATAGTCTCTCAATGGACTCCACCTAGAATGCCTTAACTCAATGGGATTTTAGTATGGAGAAATCAGACTCTATTAGATATAGTCCGATCCATGATGAGCTTCATGAACCTTCCTGAGTTTCATTAGAGATATAGTTTGATGACCGCGATATATTTACTGAATAGAATTTTCTCTAAGACCGTTCCTACGACATCGTCTGAGATATGGAATGGTAAGAAATCAAATCTGAGTCATCTCAAAATTTGAGATTGTCCAGCCCATGTCAAGAGACAACAGGCAGATAAATTAGAGTCTAGGTTCTTTAGAGTACGGTTTATTAGATATCCTAAAGAGTCAATAGGATATTATTTCTAGCTTTCGAAAGATCACAATATGATTGTGAGTCAATATGCCATCTTTCTTAAAAAATAGTTTATTCAAGATGGTGGTATCAAAAGATAGATTAGACTCGAGGAGAAAGTCTCTAATGAAAAATGAGCTAAGAAATCGATGAAACCCAATTAGATTGAGCCAACCCTCCACCTCATAGATCAAGTAGAATTTTCCATCCTCCTGAAAGGTACTTAAGCACTATATCAGAAGACGTAGAAAAAATATTCCTCATAGAAAATGGGGTTCATGATGATGATCGCAAAACTTATGATGAGGCGATATCAGATATCAACTCCATAAAATGATTAGAGGCAATGAGGTTAGAGATTTGACTCAATGGGTTCGTACAAAGTCTGGACCTTGGTAGATCCACCTGAAGGTATAGTACCTATTGGGTGTAAATAGATCTTCAAGAGAAAGATAGGTGCTGATAGGAATGTAGAGACATTCAAAGCAAGGCTCATAGAGGAAGGATATAGTCAGCATAAGAGCATTGACTATAAGGATACTTTTTCATCAGAAGCCATGCTCAAATTCATCCTCACATTGCTTACTATTGTAGCCTATTTTGATTATGAAATTGTTAGATATGTGCGCCCTAGAGGCCAGAATTGACTGACACTTGTTATACACTTATAAGGATAAAATTATAATTTTGACTACAAATAATAAAATGGATTATTTTCTATCACAATGTGTATTTGGTGTCTATGATACATTCCTTGAGTTAATGGCAATGATAATTCTTATTTTCAAGAGTTGAAAATTTAAGACATGAATTTTCATTATTAACTCATAAAGTGCTCCTGATCGTAGGATCATCATGAGGATGGTGAATAATCTGGAAGATTGGTATACAATCGCTTCTTTATAGTAGATGAGTCTTGAGTCTATGGTGTAGAGACATTAGAGCGAGAGTATAGGTACTCGTTAGAGAACGAGGGCACTGAGTGTGACCACCTCGAGTAGTCATTAGAAAGTCTACCTTCTCATCGATGACTGGCTTAAAGCTATAGTTGTGTATCTGGTTTTTTGACCTGAGGTGCATCGATAGTTCAACTTGAGGGAGTTATAGTTTGACTACACCATGACTCGGTCTTCTAGCCATTCGAATCCCTGAGGTATATGTTGGCTATAGCATGTTTATTATAGGAATTAGATTGCACCAAGAGAAAATCTATCTACCTTGGTAGATGAGGAGTAGCCCTATGATGATCACGAGAATCAAGTCCATAAGTCCATGGCCATGGTAGAGTGAATTAATAGAAAGAGTTTCTATTAAGATTTTCACATTAGACTTGAATCGAATGATTAATCATATAATGGATATCAGGATTTAACGAGTTCACCTCAACCCTAATCCTATAGGGGCTCAAGATAGAAGAACTTAACCATATAATTAACTGCACCGAGAGGTTCATTTTCAATTTTGATGGGTTGCCACCATATGCTGCTAGGTGTCACTGGTGGATTTTGAGAGCAATTAGAATGATTTAGATGATCAATCATACTGGTTGTCTGAATCAAAAAAGTTTTGATCCATCGAAAGGTATTTCGATAATATCGATGATGAAGATCATGACATATCTCATTACCATAGTAAACTAAACCTAACTAGATCACACAAACAAGGGTTTGGATTTGGACATCATCAATTGGACTAACCTAGGTTAATTGATTTGAATTAGATTCAATTAGGTTCAAGAAAATCATGCTAGCACATTATTGAGTCTAATATTCTCCTTTAATTATCATTAAAAGTTGTCTTGACTGAGCCAAATATGTTTGGGCTCACTCAGGTATCTTTACTTGGTCTGACTAGAGCTTGTCCAGGTCAAAAAAGGGTTGTCTTAATTAATGAGATGAATTTGAGACAACACCTACCATTTTCCATCACCTGCTAAATCCTGTTTTGGATATTTGGTCAAATGTTGACCTTTGATACTTAGACATCTACCCATGTATCAAGCCATCATAGAAGAGAACATTTGGACCAGTCCACCTACTAAAAGGTAGTTGGATAAGGGGCGCACACCTAGGGAGGCTTATGCCCATGGATAGTGATGCCTAGAGTCCCAAATAGATAGGACTCTAGGTTGCTTTGGCGTTTCTACCTAGGTGGCGCCAAAGACTTGTCTTTGATCAGTCATGGAGCCATCTAAGGATGATTCAGAGGAACTTTTATCTGATTGGATCAAATGATATCATCCCATCAATCAGATTTAGATCTGATTGCACAAAAGGATGTGATTGGTCGGGATGATGTGGTACTGCATGGCACAGCAGGGTCTATATAAACCCTATCTGCACCTAGGATTTAGATCTCTAGCCCATTGCCCATGCCACAAGTTTGCTCCTCTCTCTCATCCATGCCATCTTTAGATCCTCTCTCTCATATCCATGATCAAGAATCTTTGGGCTTCAGTTTGGTGCGATCAAAGCAAGAGAAGGACGACGAGAAAGGAAGAAGCCAGCACTGCTGCAAGAGATGACACCCGATCTTCAAAAGAAGTTTTGAAGATCTTCCAAATTAGCTCCAGATCTAATATTTGAAGAAGTGATAAAGAAAGAGAAGATCTTAAGATCCTATTCGAGTGGATACTGATAGAGGTCAAGTACTTGCATGGCTAGATCTAGAACCTCAGGGAGACATCAGGATCATCATAGGATAATCTGATTATCCGATACAAGATAAAATTAACTTAGATTTAATTGATCCTTTATTTTTATTTTATTTTCTTTTATGAGATCAATAATATCATATCTAAAAAGTCTTAGATCTGATTTATATCCAAGAGAGAAATTTTTGTAATATCTCTCTTGATCCAATCAGATCTGAACAAACCTGACACAGGAAATAGAATTTTTCCTTCAACTAGTATCAAAGCCAGGTTCCATTAGATCTGAGTTTAGTTTATTTTGATCTAATAATTAGGTAATTTCAAAGGTCACATGAGATGTGATTAGATCTAAAATTAGAAAAATTAAAAATTAAATAATTTAGATCTAAGTTGTACAAGATGCATGACTAGTTGTAGAATAAAATTATTCTTTGTATATTCTTGCGTGATCATAATTTAATTTGATTAGTTATGATTTTTAGATCTATTTATTTACTATTTTTTGATGTTATAAATGTTATAATAAGATCTAAAAAAATAGAAAATAAAATTATTTAATTTTTATTTATATGAGATATGATAAATGCATGTTTAGACTAGTTGTAGAATAGTTCTACATAATTATCTAAAATAGAATTTATTTTGATATGATCAATTTAAATTTAATTTTTTAGATAATTATGAGATAATTTAAATCTAAAAACATGCATGATATGATCCATGAAGATATATACAAAACATGTTTATAGTTAGATCAATTTTTATATATGAGATATGTGATGTAGATCTAACTAGTTTTATAGTTTTTATATTTTTGATTAAGGCATTCCCCTTGACCGTTCGGTCATAAGAATAAAGTAGGGTTTAAAATGCCCTCTCCTATCATTCGATGGCATGTTCTTATGATGTCTAGTGGTGCTGCGCATTCGTCCTTAATTAGAAACCTAAAACTTATTTTCTACAAAATCCTAGATCCTAAAACCCTAAGATTTTATTTACATGTTTTATTTGTGAATCCTAAACTTAATTAAGAATTAAGATTATGAAATATGTTAAGTCTTAAAATTAAGAATTTTTAGATTTAAGACATATTCATAAAATTGGGTTCGGGCTTGGCTAGCTCAATTAGGTCTAGCGATTGATCAAACCAAATTAAGAGTTGGTTAGATGGGATCAAGAGTGCTTAAATTGACTAGCCTAATAGGATTAAGTCTTGGTCAAGATAGAATAACATGAGTGATCGATCAAGCTAAGATCTAATTAGGCTCAGTGGTTAGAGTCTAGATTGTAGGCTAACCTGATTAGTTCTGGCTCAGTAATTTGGTATCTAAGGTAAGTCTAGTAGATACGATCGACTGATTTTTAATTGAGAGCTACTCGACTCGAATGCATTCTTATCGAGTTAATGGCATATCCCTTCACCGATCTCACTTAGCTGGCCATATTTGTTGACCCAATCCTGATCTAAGGTGGTTAACAATCCAAGCTAATCCATGCCACTAGGTTAGTCATAATTATTATGGCTATTGTAAGTCAAGTTTAAAGAGACCTAAATCAAATCTTCCTAAGAAAAGATTAAGTCTAAGGTCTTCCACCATTGTAGATATGCAGGCCCTTTCCGGGGTTGATGGTTCTCGGCTGGTCACAGTGGTTCAGTTGCACCAAAAAGATGCAACTATGTCGATTAGGCATTGGATGCTATGGGTAAATTGGGCTCAATATTTTTGATATAGTGAGAGATCCAATTAGAAATCCAATCTATGCAGGTGGTGGGTCTGACTTAACTAAGAAGTGGATCAATATTCCGGGCATGGTGAGATTCATAAATTAGAGACCAAGTTTGGGTGCACCATGATTGGAGAATCATTGGACAAGAGTTGTCCACTCATTAGCTAACCCGTCACTAATAGCTGTTAGATGAGGTGATGAGTCAGTTGGTGGGACTGCACCACCTATTAGAAATCTATAATCGTAGAGATTTTTGCATCTCTATAGAGGGAGTGTAGGGATCCAAAAAAATAGTGGGAGCTAATTTCTTTAAAAATTAAACTCCTAAGTCTTAATTACAATATCTAACTGAAAACTTTGACTCTCTGCAGGAAAATATGTACATCCAATCCACTAGCATGTATCCTGGACACCCATAAACTGACCGGACCTAATTACAAGGATTGGCTCTAGAACTTTAAAATCATTTTGGATTTTGAGAAGTTAACTCATGTATTGGACTAGGATCCCCCCACCTTACCAGCTCATCCATCCGCTGAATAAAGAGTGTCTCTTAACAAGTGGATGGATGAAGATAACAAGACTAGATACTACATGTTGGACTCGATGTCTAATGAGCTTCAGCGCCAACATGAAGATATCAGGATTGCCCACCAAATGTTGGCTCACCTATAAGAGATATTTGGTGAACAAAGTCGTGCAGCCAAATATCAGATCACTAAATGACTATTCAAGACTAAAATATGTGATGGGCAATCAGTCCAAGATCATTGTCTGATGATGATCAAGAACTTAGAAGAGCTTGAGAAGCTCGAAGTGAAGTTGGACCTGGATCTATGGAATGATATAATTCTGCAATCCTTGATCGATGCATATGGACAGTTCATCATGAACTACCATATGCATAAACTTCAAAATACTCTGATCGAGCTTATGAACATGCTGGTTACTGCTGAGCTTTCAATAAAAGGTTCTAAAAGCTTAGTATTTGCTATAGAATGGATTTCTTCTAAAAGAAATTCTTTTGGAAAGAAGAAGTCTATGAAAAAGCAGAAGGTGGAAAGAGGAAAGAAAAAGAAAGCAGAGCTAAAAAAGAAGGCCGTTGATAAAGAAAAATATTTTCATTGCAACACTGACGGCCACTAGAAGCGGAACTGTCCTTCATACCTGGCCACTCTGAAGAATAAAAAGGTGGTGACTAGTTGGATGCTTTTGGAGGTATGCTCGTTATTGAATCTAACCTTACAGTTTCTTCTGCATCTAGTTGGATGCTTGACTCTAGTTCTAGTGCTCATTTATGCACTTCCATGTAGGATTTTGAGGATAGCAGGAGACTGAGAGATGGTGAGATGATCCTACACATCGAAAATGGAGCAAGGATTGCTGCTATGGCCATAGGAACCTACCTTCTTCGACTACTGTCTAATTTAGATTTAGTACTAAAGGATTGCTATTATGTGCCTGCAGCAAGCAGAAATTTGATTTCTATTTCATGCTTAGCACTAGAAGGCTATGTAATTAGTTTTCTTAAGGACCATTATAACATTCTTTATGAAAGAAATAAAATTACAAGTAGTTTCTTTATTAACGATCTTTATCAGTTACATATCGATGTATCTATGTTTAATATCGAGCAAAATATGAATGCCATAAAATCAAAATGACCCAAAGATAGTCCAAATGATAGGTATCTATGGCACCTTAGACTAGGTCATATAGCAGAAGATAGGATTAACAAATTAGAGAAAATTGGGCTATTGAGTCCATTAACTTCTAAGTCATATCCAATTTATGAATAATATCTTCATGGCAAAATGACTAAACTTCCTTTTATGGGACATGGGGAAAGGGCCATAGATTTACATGCCCTAGTATATACTGATATGTGCGGCCTATTTGATGTGCCGACTAGAGGCAATTTTGTCTACTTCATAACCTTCATTGATGATTTATCTCGATATGGGTATGTGTATCTTATGAGACACAAGTCAGAAGCCTTTGAAAAGTTTAAAGAATTCAGACATGAAGTAGAAAAGCAAACTAGAAAAACCATTAAGATTCTTCAATCAGATCGGGGAGGTAAATAACTTAGTCGGGAATTTTTGGACTATCTCAAGCAGAATGGCATAGTCTCTCAATGGACTCCACCTGGAACAACTCAACTCAACAAAATTTCATAATGGAGAAATCAGATCCTATTAGATATGGTCTGATCCATGATGAGCTTCACAGACCTCCCCGATTTTCTTTGGGAACATTGTTTGTTAACTGCTATATATTTGTTGAATAGGGTTTCTTTTAAAATCGTTCCTACCACACTGTATGAGATATGGCATGGTATGAAACCAAGTCTGAGTCATCTTAGAATTTAGGATTGTCCAGCTCATGTCAAAAGATAACAAGTAGACAAGTTAGGCTATAGGTCCTTTAGAGCTTGATTTATAGGATATCCTAAAGAGTCATTAGAATATTATTTCTACATTCTAGAAGATCACAATATGATTGTAAGTCGACATGCCATCGTTCTTGAAAAACATTTTATTCAAGATGGCAGCATTGGAAAGTAGATCAAGCTAGAGGAGAAAGTCTCCCAAGACCAAAGAGCTAAGGATCATTTGGAAACAAATCAGGTTGAACCAGTACAATCACTACCTCCTCCACCTCAAAGATCGGAAAGAGTTTTCCATCCTTCTGAGAGGTACTTAGGCACTATTTCAGAGAAAGTAGAGGAAATATTTCTCATAGGTAATGGAGCTCATGGTGATGATCCCAAAACTATAACGAGGCGATATCAGATATTGATTCCGAAAAATGGTTAGAGATAATGAAGTCAGAAATTGACTCGATAAACTCAAACCAAGTCTGGATCTTGGTAGATCCATCAGAAGGTATAATATCTATTGGGTGTAAATGGATCTACAAGAGAAAGATTGATGCAGATGGGAATGTAGAGACATTCAAAGCTAGATTAGTGGCAAAAGATAATAGTCAGCACAAAGGCATTGACTATCAGGATACCTTTTTGCTAGTAGCCATGCTTAAATCTATTCACACATTGCTTGCTATTGCAGCCTATTTTGATTATGAAATATGGCAAATGGATGTAAAAATGGTATTCTTAAATGGATATCTTGAGCAATATATCTATATGGAACAACCACTGGATGTCACATCCAGTGATACTGAACACAAAGTATGCAAGCTGCAAAGGTCCATATATGGACTTAAGCAAGCATCTCAGAGCTAGAATACTCATTTTAATGATATGATCAAATTATTTGGTTTCATCAAGAATGAGGAGGAACAATATATTTTTAGAAAGGTCAGTGGGAGTGCTATTATTTTCTTCATACTGTACGTGGATGATATCCTCCTTATTAAGAATGATATTCCTATGTTGACCATGGTTAAAATATGGTTATCTAAAGAATTCTCCATGAAAGATCTAGGAGAAGCATCCTTCATTCTTGGAATCAAAGTCTAGAGAGATAGACCCAATAGGATGCTGGTCTTTCACATAAGAAGTACATAGAGGAGGTACTAAAGAGATTTAGCATGAAAAACTCCAAAAGGGCTTTGGTACCCTTCAGACATGGCATTCATCTCTTCAAGAAGATGTGCCCTAGTACACCTAAGGAGATAGAACGTATGAACAAGATTCCTTATGCTTCTGCAATAAGGAGCCTCACGTATGCCATGTTATATATGCGACCTGATATAGCCCTTGCTAAGGAGTCAAGGTCTCACCAGAAATCTAAACACATCGAGCGGCAATACCTCCTCATCTACGATTATCTCGAAAAGGGATACATTGAGATCAAGAGAGTCGACTCCACAGACAATACGGTAGACCCACTTGCAAAGCTGTTGGGCTAGGAGAAGACGAAGCCCACCTTAAGAAGATGGAATTTAGATTTGTAGCCAATTGGCTTTAGTCCAAGTGGGAGTTTGTTAGATATGTGTGCCCTAGAAGTCAGAATTGGTTGACACTTGTTATACACATCTAAGGGCAAAATTATAATTTTGACTATAAATAATAAAATAGATTATTTTCTATCATAATGTGTATTTAGTGTCTGTGATACATCCCTTGAGTTAATGGTAATGATAATTCTTATTTTCAAGAATTAAAAATTTAAGGCATGAATTTTCATTATTAACTCATAAAATACTCCTAACCATAGGATCATCATAAGGATGGTGATTGATCCGAAAGGTTGGTGTTCAATCATTTATTTATAATAGATGAGTCTTGAGTCTACGATGCAGAGACACTGGAGCAAGAGTACAGGTACTTATTAGAGAATGAGGGCACAGAGCATGACCACCTCGAGCAGTCATTAGGAACTCTACCTTCTCGTCGATGATTGGCTCGAAGTTGTAGTTGTGTATCTGGTTCTTTGATCTGAGGTGCATCGACAGTTCATCTTGAGGGTGTTATAGTTTGACCACACCATGACTCGGTCTCCTAGCCATTCGAAATCCTAAGGTGTATGTTGGCTATAGCATGTTCATTGTAGGAATTGGGTTGCACCAAGAGGGAATCTATCTACCTCGGTAGATGAGGAGTGGCCTTATGATGATCATAAGAATCAAGTCCATAAGCCCATGGCCATAGCAGAGTGAAATAATAGAAAGAGTTTCTATTAAGGTTTTTACATTGGACTTGAATCGAATGATTAATCATATGATGGATATTAGGATTTGATGAGTTCACCTTAAACCTAATCCAATCGGGGATTAAGATATAAGAACTTAACCACATAGGTAACTGTACCGAGAGGTTCATTTTTAGTTCTGATGGGTTGTCACCATATACTGGTAGGTGTCTCTGGTGGATTTTGAGAATAATTAGAATGATTTAGATGATCAATCATACTAGTTATCTGAATCAAAAAAGTTTTGATCCATCAGAAGGTATTTCGATGATGAAAATCATGACATATCTTATTACCATACTTAACTAAACCTAACTGGATCACACAAAGAAGGGTTTGAATCTGGATATTATCAATTGGACTAACCTAGGTCAATTGATTTGAATTAGATTTAATTAGGTTCAAAGAAATCATGCTAGCACACGATTGAGCCTAATATTCTCCTTTAATTATCATTAAAAGTTATCTTGACTGAGCCAAATATGTTAGGGCTCATTCAGATACCTTTACTTGGTCTCACTAGAGCTTGTCGAGGTCAGAAAAGGGTTGTCTTAATTTATGAGATGAATTTGAGACAACACCTACCATTTTTCGTCACCTGCTAAATCCTGTTTCGGACATTTGGTCAAACCTTGACCTTTGACACTTAGACATCTGCCCATGTGTCAAGCCATCATAGGAGAGAACATTTGGACCAGCCCACCTACTAAAAGGTAGTTGCATAAGTGGTGCATGCTTAGGGAGGCGTGTGCCTATGTATAGTGATGCCTGGAGTCCCAAATAGATAGGACTCCAGGTTGCTTCGAGGTTTCTACCTAGGTGGCGCCAAAGACTTGTCTTTGACTAGTCTTGATGCCATCTAAGGATGATTCAGAGGGGCTCTAATCTGATTGGATCAGATGATGTCATCCCATCAATCAGATTTAGATCTGATTGCACAAAAGGTCATGATTGGTCGGGATGATGTGGCACTGCATGGCGCAGCAGGATCTATATAAACTCTATCTATGCCTAGGATTTAGATCTCTAGCCCATTGCCCATGCCACAAGGCTGCTCCTCTCCCTCCTCCATGCCATCTTTAGGTCCTCTCTCTTCTATCTATGCTCAAGAATCTTTGGGCTTTAGTTTGGTGCGATCCAAGCAAGAGAAAGATGATAAGAAAGGAAGAAGGCAGCATTGCTGCAAGAGACGACACCCGATATTCAAAAGAAGTTTTGAAGATCTTCTAAATTAGATCTAGATCTAACATTTAGAAAAGTGATAAAGAAGGAGAAGATCTTCAAATCCTATCTAAGTGGATATCGGTAGAGGCCAAGCACTTGCGTGGCTAGATCCAGAACCTCAAGGAGACATCAGGATCATCACAAGATAATCTGATTACCCGATACAAGATAAAATTAACTTAGATTTAATTTATTTTTTATTTTTATTTTATTTTTTTATTAGATTAATAATATCAGATCTGATCTGGATTCAAGAGAAAAATTTTTGCAATATCTCTCTTGATCTAATCAGATCTGAATGAACCTGACCCAGAAAATAAGATTTTTCCTTTAGAAATATGACAGATGGATGTAAAAGTGACATTCTTAAATAGATATCTTGAGAAAGATATCTATATGGAACAGCCACTAGGACTCACATTAGTGATAATGATCATAAAGTATGCAAGCTACAAAAGTTCATATATGGACTTAAGCAAGCATCTCAGAGTTGGAATACTCGTTTAAATGATATAATCAAATCATTTAAATCCATCAAGGACGAGAAGGAGCCCTGTATTTTCAAAAAGATAAGTGGGAGCACTATTGTCTTCCTCATACTGCGCGTGGATGACATCCTCCTAAGTGGAAATGATATTTTCATGTTGACTGCCATCAAAATGCGGTTGTCTAAGGAGTTCTCTATGAAAGATCTAGAAAAGGCATCTTTTATTCTGGGAATTAAGGTCTATAGAGATAGACCGAATAGGATGCTGTGTCTCTTATAAAAAATGTATGTAGAGAAGGTGTTGAAGAGGTTTAGCATGGAAAACTCCAAGAGGGGTTTAGTACCCTTCAGACATGGCATTCATCTCTCCAAGAAGATGTGCCTTAGCACACCTATGGAGATTGAAGGCATGAGCAAGATCCCTTATGCTTCAGCAATAGGGAGCCTTATGATGCCATGCTATGTACATAATATGATATTTCCTATGCTATGAGTGTCATGAGTAGGTATCAGTCGAATCTAGGCGAAGAGCTTTGGACTTCTATGAAATGTATCCTTAAGTACTTAAGAAGGACTAAGGATATGTTTCTAGTTTTTTGTAAAGGAGAACTCCAAGTCCAAGGGTATACAGACTCAAATTTTATGTCCGATATAGATGATCGAAAGTCAACATCTGAAAGTCTATTTATTTATAATAATGAAGCTATCAGTTGGAAGAGTTTCAAGCAGATGGTGATAGCAGACTCCACCATAAAAGTAGAGTACATCGCTATGTTGGAGGTTGCAAAGGAGGCATTCTGGTATAAGAAGTTTGCCACAGAGCTTGGAGTGATGCCATCAGATGCTGTCCCTCTGTACTGCGAAAACAATGGTGCCATAGTCCTAGCTAAGGAGCCAAGGTCTCACCAAAAATTCAAGCACATCGAGCGGTGATACCACGTCATTCACGATTACGTTGAGAAGGGATACGTCGAGGTCAAAAGAGTCAACATTGCAATAAAGCCATTGAGCCAACAAAAGATTGAAGCCCATCTTGAGAAGATGGAACATAGATTTGTAGCCAATTGGCTTTAGGTCAAGTGGTAGTTTGTTAGATATATGCCCTAGAAGCCAGATTGGCTAAATACTTGTAATACACTTCTAAGGACAGTTTTATAATTTTGACTATAAATTAATAAAAAGATTATTTTCTATCATAGTATATATTTAAAGTGTCCGTGATATATTCTTTGAGTTAATGATAATGAAAATTCATATTTTCAAGAGTTAAAAATTTGAGACATGAATTTTCATAACTAACTCATAAACAGCTTCCAACCGTAGGATCATCATGAGGATGGAGATCGATCCGGAAGGTTTGTGTATGATCACATTCTTAGGATAGATATATCTTGAGTCTACAGTGTGGAGATATCGAAGTGAGAGTATAGCTATTTATTAGAGAACGAGGGCACTAAATATGACCACCTTGAGCAGTCATAAGAAAGTCTACCTTCTTATCGATGACTGACTCGATGCTATAGTGGTGTGTCTGATTTTATGATCTGAGGTGTATCGACATTTCATCTTGAGGGTGTTATAGTTTGACTATACTATAACTCGATCTCCTAGCCATTCGAAACCCTGAGGAGTATGTTGGCTATAGCATGTTCATTGTAGGAATTGGCCTGCACCAATAAGAGATCTATCTAACTCGGTAGATCAGGAGTAGCCCTATAATAATCATGAGATTGAGTCCTTAACCTATGGCCATGGCAGAGTGAAGATGATAGAAAGAGTTTCTATTAGAGTTTCACATTGGACTCAAATCGAATGATTAATTCATATGATGGATGTTGGGTTTGACGAGTTCACCTTAACACTAATCTTATTGGGGCTCGGGATAAAAGAACCTAATCACATAGGTAACTACATTGAGAGGTTCATTTTTAGTTCTAATGGATTGCCACCATATACTACTAGCTGTTACTGATAAATTTTGGGAGCAATTAGAATGATTTTGATGATCAATCATTCTAATTGTATGAATCAAAAAAGTTCTGATCCATCGAAATGTGTTTCGATGATATCGATGATGGAGATCATGACATGTCTCATTATCATATAGAATTAAATCTAACTATGTCACACAAATAAGAGTTTGGGTTTAGATAATATCAATTGAGCTAACCCAATTTGATTGATATGGATTAGATCCAATCATGCTCAAGATAATTGTGCGAGCACAAGTTTGAGCCTGACTTTCTCCTTATGTAATCTTTCTAATTTATTGCAACTAAGTTAAATTTGATTTGACTTATTTTTGTATCTTGAATAGGTTTATTTTCATCTAACTGGAACCTATCTAGGTCAGATTAATTGTAGAAATTAAATCCATCCATAGTGCAAATGGACTAGGGTCAAAAGTTGATCCGTTTGAGAGAATTAAAAATCACCTGATCAGATACTTTTAGAAAATTCTCTAGAAATCATTTTGATTTTATTTTTGGATAGGTGATAGGGCATGAGTCATACATTGGGTGTACCAAATTTTGTGAATTTTGGAGGTGCCTAGACTAAGTTATGATAGAGTTTGGTTTGGATCAAACTCTTGAGTAAAGAGTCGTAGGTGCTATGGACTCTTCCTTATCTACTCATGCCAGCACCTTTTTGAATTCTTTTTGGCATGAAAACTAGATATGATCTGGTACTCTACATGGGGAATAAGACCAAAGGTGCCAACAATAAAAATAAAATAGTTATTTTGGTCAAATGAGACTCCTTTTGGCATTGGTATTTGATATAAATCCTTCTCATGCCTAGGCACTTCAATGCAAGTTTTATTTTTCACCCAAAAGTCTGCCACCCCTTCCATCATCCACACCCCCTCTAATCCTCTCTCTCCCCTTCTTCCACATGCCAAAGGTTGGGCATAAATTATATAGGAAGATCCAATCAAAATGGTGAAGAGTTCAGCATCAACATGATGGTGTTTGTGAGACAGACAAGCAGCCTTCTCAAATTATTTTGAAGGTTCTATAGATCAGATTCAACTCTGATCTTTGGATAAAAAATTTGTGATGAGAAAACATTTAGATCCTACTTGAGTGGATATTGGTAGAGGCCAGGCATGTGTGTGGCTTCTTCCAAAACCTTAGGAGAGATCAGGATCATCGCAAGGTAATCTGATTAACCAAAATAAGGTCTAAAATTAAATTAGATTTAATTTAATTTTAATCTTAATATTAGATCTTGAAGGATTAGATCCAAGATATCTCAGATTTGATTATGATCTTAGAAGAAAAAATTTTAAAATATTTCTTTAAATCTAATTGGATCTGAACAATCTTATGCTGGGAAATAGGATTTATCCTTCAATATATGCTCTCCTCCAGATTTCAATGAAGGAAGGCCATCTTGACTTCTATTTACTCCAACTCCAGATTCTAAGCTGCTACTATGCTCAATAGCACCCAAATGGATGTGTATCTGATGATTAGAGAGAAGACCTCACTGAAGTTAATGCTTTCCTTCTGGGAGTATCTTTTGGCTACTAGTCTTGCCTTATACCAGATACCTCACTACTTCGAAGGCCCCTCATTATGTTGGAAGATCTATTTGCATCCAATGGGTCTCTTGCCTTCTGGCAACTCCAACCCTCCCATTTGATTCTTGTAGAGTGACTGCATCATTTTGATATTGCCGAAACCCACCTATCTCTTTCATGGCTCTCCACTACCTCCTCATCGATATATGGATCCCCACTTGTAGTCACAAGGGCATAAGAAACAAAATCCTCAAAGCCAAATCATTCTGGTTGTCATATGTTCCTCTTAGGCTTGTATAGTGCAACCCCGATGTCCATCCTAGATCCAACTTACTTCTACTGCATTTCCTAGCTTCTTTCTCCTATCTGAGACCTCTCCACTTATGGAGATACCTTTGAATGGTGCTCCACCTAGATGTCAAGTCCTCTATGTGCACCTGCAGAAGACAAAATAGTATAGGAGGTTCGCTCCGCCACTGCCTGACTATATCTCCTGCTGCTCCTATTCTTCATGCCTCCTTGCATTTGAAGAATTGAGCTCTCATCAAAGACCACATCTTTACTAATGATGGCCTTCTTCTCCAAGGGATCCAATAGTTTGTATCTCTTCACTTCCTGTGGACAGCCTAGGAACATCATCTTCTTCAACCTGGCATCCAATATGCTTTGCTCACTTGTAGCAATGTGTACATAGGCTATACAACCAAACACCCAAAGGTGGCCCAACTCCACATTCTTTTTAGAGCATTTTTCATTAGGAATACCTCCATTTAGTTTTCTATGAGGTAATCGATTCACCATGTAGCATGTTGCATCAACTATGTCCACACAAAATGCCTTGGAAAGTCCTACTTGCAATCTTATGCATCTCACCTTCTCTAGGAGAGTCTTGTTCATCCTTTCAGCCACCCCATTCTACTGTAAAGTTTCACTATGAAGTGCCTTTGAATGTTGCACTCCTCATAGAATGCCTGGAACTTCCTAATGATGAACTCTCCATCATTATCCGATCTCAAATACTTGACACTACACCTTTGCTCCTTCTCGACCTCAGCCTTCCACATCTTGAACTTAGAGAAAACATCTAACTTTTTCTCAAGAAATAAATCAGCACCTTCCTTGAAAAGTCATCAATCAGTGTCAAAAAATATTTGGCCCCATTCCTAGCCAAGATAGGTGCTAGTCCCCACACATCCATATGCACAAGCTCTAATGGGATAGCACTCCTAACTATACTGATGGCAAACTGAATCTTCTTCTATTTTCCCATCTAGCTTGTTAGATGTGTGCCTCAGAAGTCAGATTGGCTGATACTTATAATTATTTATTCTATCATATTGTGCATAAAGTATCCGTGATACATCCATTGAGTTAATGGGCATGATAATACATATTCTCAAGAGTTGAGAATTTAAGACATATATTATCATAATTAACTTAGATATTGCTCTCGATCATAGGATCATCACGAGGATGGTGATCGATATGAAAGATTGATGTACGATCACTTTCTTAGGATAGATGAGTCTTGAGTCTATGGTTTGGAGACACCAAAGTTGGAGTATAGGTACCTATTGAGAATAAGAGCACTGAGTATCACCACCTCGAGCAATCATAAGGAAGTCTACCTTCTTGTCGATGACTAGCTCGATGCTGTAGTTGTGTCTTAGTTCTTTGACTTGAGGTGCATCGATAATTCATCTTAAGTGTGTTATAGTTTGACTACACTATAACTCGGTCTCCTAGCCATTCGGAATCCTAAGATATTTGTTGGTTATAGCATGTTCAATGTAGGAATTTGATCACACCAATATGGGATCTATCAACCTCGGTAGAGGAGTAGTCCTATGATGATCATGAGATCAAGTTGTTAAGTCCATCACCATAGCAGTATGAATTAATAGAAAGATGTTTCTATGAGGGTTTCACAATGAACTCAAATTGAATAATTTATTCATATGATAGATGTAGGATCTGATGAGTTCATCTTGACCTAGATCCTGTCAGGGCTCACATAGAAGAACCAAATCACATAGTTGGTTGCACCGAGAGATTCATATTCAATTCTGATGGATTGCCACCATATATTGCTAGGTGTCACTAATGGATTTTTGGATCAATAGAATTATCTTGATGATTGATGATTCTAATTGGATGAATCAGAAGAGTTTTGATCCATCAAAAGATATTTTGATAATGTCGATGATGGAGATCGTGACATATCCCATTATCATACAGAACTGAATCTAACTGGGTAACACAAACAACGGTTTGGATCTTGATATCATCAATTGGGCTAACCTAGTTTGGTTGATTTGGATTAGATCTAATCAGGTTCAAAAAAATCATGCTAGCATACGATTGGACCTGACTTTCTTCTTCTATCAACTTTCTGGATCATCTCAATTGAGTCAAATTGGATTTGGCTCATCCGGAAATTCTGTATGGGTTTAACCTAATCTGACTAGAGCATGTCCTAGTCAGAATAGAGCTTGTCCTGATGAGATCAGGGCTTGCCTAACCAGATTAGGGTTTGTCCTAAAAATATGAGATAGAATTAGGACAAGGGTTGTTTGACCGATTCTTTGTAGGAAACAAGGAAGGATATGTGCACCCCCTAGAGTTTATTTGAGGGTGCACATCCTAGAAGGATTTGTGCATGAAAAAAGAGGGTGCACACCCCTCTTTGGCATGCACCCTTAGTGGATAAGGGTGAATGGAAGTTTGAACGTTTCAAACTCTAGGAGAGATAACCTCTACCCAACTCTAGATAATGTGGTGCTTATTTCCCTCATATTTTGTGCAACAAAATAATGGGAAATCTAATAGTGGTCATGGGATTATGAAGAGAGTCCTTCTGCTTTAAGCAAAGTAGTTGCTTAAAGCCTTAGGACTCTAGGATTTCATGTGGTCTATATATGGGACCTAGATCAAAGTTGTTTGATCAATTCTAATTTCCATGCCAGCACTCTATCTCTTCCTCCATCTCCATGCCTCCTTCACTGATTCCTTCCCTCTTCTCCATGCCCAAAAAGGTTTGACGAATTCAGCATCAAAGGTTGAAGGTTGCTGGCGCAAAGACTGAGTCTAGAAGATCCAGTTCGTGAGACGATTACGTTGCTGCTGGAGATCAGATTGAAGGTGCACCAGGAAGATATCAGATCAGATCTTTTGAGATTAGATCTAGAAGGAGAGGACTTCTAGATCTGATCTAATTGAACACTAGTAGAGGCTGGCACGTGCGTGGCTCATGTTGGAACCTTGGATCACCGATATATCATCACTATGGTTGAATAGTTCACCCAAACAGGTGATATCATTATCACTAGTTTTAATTTTATTTTTATTTTATAATCAGATCAATATAATCAGATTTGAGAACTCTCAAATCTAATTAGATGATTTTAAAAATTTTTAAAAATTTTGCTGCAAATCTGATCCGATCAGATCAATCCTATGGATAAGGAACTAAGAAGTTCCTTCAACTGGTATCAGAGCCAGGTTTCTAATTTTAGATCTATTTTAGATTAGATCTGATATTTTTTTTTGATATGATCAAATGAATTTTTAGATGTTACATGAGATTTAATTAGATCTGAAAGCATGAGATTCAATTTAATTTTTCCTATATATGATATATGCAATGCATGTCTATTTTAAATCTGTAGTTCTATGTCATAGTACTCTAGATCTGAATTTTTATGAAATGTTCATTAATTTTCTGATGATTATATGAGATATAATCAGATCTGATGCATGAGATGCATGTTTAAAATTAATACATGAGAAGTATGCAAAGCATGTGTAGATTAGATCTTTAATCATATAAGAGTTATATATATATTAGATCTAATTATTTTGTAGTATAGTTTAAATTTTTTATTAGGGCATTCCTCTTGGCCATCTGATCATAAGAGTAAGAAGGATTTAAAGAACCTCGCTTTTCATTCGATGGGATGATCTTATGGCATGTAGGGGTGCTGAATGTTTGCCTTTAATCAAAAAATAAAGCTTACTTTTCTGCAAAATCATAGATCCAAAGATCCTACAATCTTTACATGCTTTATTCTTGAACCATATTTTAACTTAATTAAGAATTAAGTTTATGAAACTAATTAGATCTAAAAATTAAAAATTTTTAGATCTAAGATACCTTCATAAAATATAGGTTCGGATATGGATAGCTTGATTAGGTCTAGCAGTTGATCAAATCAAATCAAGAGTTGGTTAGGTGGGATCAAGAGTGCTTAGAATTGATCAGCCCATTAGATGTAAGTCATGGTCAAGGTCGACTCACAGTCACATGTGGTGAACCACTTTAAGACCTAATTTGGCTTCGTGATTCGAGCTTGGATTGTTGGCTAACCCGATCGATTCTGGTTTGACAATTTGTGTCTAAGGTAAGTTCGATAGACATGACCGATGGTCTTTAATTTGGAGCTACTCAACTTGAATGCATTCACGGTAAGTTAATGGTATATCCCTCCTATCGATCTTACTTATCTAGCTATTTAGATCGATCCAGTTATCATTTGAGATGGGTAATGATTCGAGCTAACCCATGCCACTAGGTTAGTCGTAACCATTATGACTAGTCAAGTCTAAGAGATCTAAATTAAAATCTTTCTTAAAAAATATTATGTCATTGGTCTTCCACCATTGTAGATGTGCGGGCCCTTCCCGGGTTGATTGTTCTTAGTTGGATATAGTAGTTCAGTTGCACTAGGAAGACACAACCATATCTATTAGGCATAGGATGCCATGGATTGAAGGATGGGTTGGGCACAATATTTTTGATATGGTGAGGGTCCAAATCACAAATCCAGTTCATGCAAAATAGTGGGTTTGACTTAACTAAGGAGTGAAACAATATTCCAGGCACAGTGAGCTTCATGAATTAGAAACCGAGTTTGAGTGTACCATGTTTAGAGAAATATTAGATAAGAGTTATTCACTCATCGATTGACTCATCGTCAATAACTAGTAGGTGAGGTGGTGAGCCAATCCGTGGGACCGCACCATCAACTAAAAGTTTTTGATCATAGATATTTTTGCATCTCTACTAAGGGAGTGTAGGGATCCAAGAAAATAGTGAAATCCTAAGTTTATTTAAAAATAAAATTCTTAAACAAATTGATTAAGTCAATTATAAATCTAACTAGAAACTTTAACTCTCTATAGAAAGATGTCTGCGTCAAACCCCCTAGCCTAAATCCTAGACACCCATAGATTGACTGAACCACATTACAAGGACTGGCTCCAGAACATTAAAATAGTTTTGAGTTTTAAAAAGCTGACCTATATACTGAACCAGGAACTTTTCACTTTTCCAACCCATCCAATTGTAGATCAGAGAGCGTCACATGAAAAGTGGTTAGACGATGACAACAAAATTAGGTGCTATATGTTGGGCTCAATGTCTAATGAGTTGCAGTACCAACATGATGATATTAGGACTGCACGCCAAATATTGGCTCACCTACAAGAGTTGCATGGTGAATAGAGTCGCACAACGCGCTACCAAGTCTCGAGGAGACTTTTTAAGGCGCAAATATGTGATGGGCAGTCGATCCAAGATCATTGCTTGACGATGATCAAGGATCTAGAAGAGCATGAGAAGCTTGGTGTCTTGATGGACAAGAATCTATAGATTGATATGATCTTACAATCCTTAACTGATTCATATGTATAGTTCATTAAACTTCCATATGAATAAACTCCAATGCACTTCAGATGAGCTGATGAACATGTTGATTACTACTGAAAAGACTTTGAAGAGTTTAAAGAGCTCAATCTTGGTTGTGGAGTGGACTTCTTCCAAGAGAAAGTCTTTTATAAAGAAGAAGTTTGCAAAGAAGCAAAAAGTAGAAGGGAGGAAGAGAGGCAAGCCAAAGAAGAAGGCCTTGGAGAAAGAAAAATATTTTCACTATAACTCTGATGGTCATTGGAAGTGAAATTGCCCTACGTATCTGACCAGCCTGAAGAATTAGATGGAAGGACGACCTTATGGAGGTATACTCATCATTAATACTAACCTTACGATTTCTTCTGCATCCAGTTGGATGCTTGACTCTGGTTCTAGTGCTTATTTGTGCACTTCTATGTAGGACCTTGAGGATAGCAGGAGGCTGAGGGATGGTGAGATGATATTACATGTCGAAAAAAGAGCAACAATTACTGCTGTGGTTGTGATAACCTATACTCTACTATTACCGTCTGGAGATACCTTAGTACTTAGGAACTATTTTTATGTGCCTGTTATGAGTAAGAATTTGATTTATATTTCATGTTTAGCATAAGAGAACTATGTAATTAGTTTCTTTAATGACCACTATACAATTCGTTTTGAAAAAAATAAAATTATAAGTGATTTCTTAATTAACGGTCTCTATTAGTTACATATAGTATTTTTGTTTATAATGTCAAGCAAAACGTGAATGCCGTAGGATCAAAATGACCTAGAAATAGTATTAATGAAAGATATCTATGGCACTTTAGGCTAGGTCATATAGCTGAAGATAGGATTAATAGATTGGAGAAATCTAAACTAATGGATCCATTGAGTTTTGAATCATATGTGATTTATGAGTCATGCCTTCAAGGCAAAATGACCAAGCTATCCTTTGTAGGACATGAGGAAGGGCCATAAGCCTACTTACTTTGGTACATATAGATGTGTGCGGCCCATTTGATGTATCGGATAGAGGTAACTTTTCTACTTGAATACCTTTATTGATGATTTATCTCAATACGGGCATGTGTACCTACTGCAACACAAGTCTGAAGCCTTTGAAAAATTCAAGAAATTCAGATATGAAGTGAAAAAGCAAATCAAAAAATCCATTAAGATTCATCAATCAGATCGAGGAGGCAAATACCTTAGTCAAAAATTTCTGCACTATCTCAAAGACAATGGCATAGTCTCACAATGGACTCCGTCTGGAATGCCTCAACTCAACAGGATTTCAAAATGGAGAAATCGGATCCTATTGAATATGGTCCGATCCATGATGAGCTTCACAGACCTTCCTGAGTTTCTTTGGGGATATAGTTTAATGATAGCTATTTATTTACAAAATAGGGTTCCATCTAAAATTGTTCCACCACACCATATGAGATATGTCATGGTAAGAAGCCAGGTCTGAGTCATCTTAGAATTTGGGATTGTCTGACTCATGTCAAGAGATAGCAAGTGGACATGTTAGAATCTAGATCCTTGAGAGCTTGGTTTATTGGGTACCCTAAAGAGTCGTTAAGATATTTTTCCATCTTCTGAAAGACCATAATGTGATTGTAAGTCAACATGCCATTTTTTTGGAGAAATAGTTTGTTCAAGATGGTGGCTTGGGGAGATAGATCAGGCTCAAGGAGAAAGTATCCAAAGAGCAACGAGCCAAGGAACCTGAGGAACTCAGTCAGTCTAAGCCGATCCACACACTATCTCCTTCACCTCATAAGTGAAATAGGATTTTTCTTCCTCCTAAGAGATATTTTGGTACTATTTTAGATGATGTAGAGAAAATATTCCTCACAGAAAATGAGGTTCATGGTGATGATCCCAAAATCTATGATGAGGCAATATCATATATCGACTTCGAGAAATGGCTTGAGGCAATGAAGTCAGAGATTGACTCAATGCGTTTGAACCAAGTTTGGACCTTGATAGATCCACCTGAAGGTATTGTACCTATTGGACATAAATGGATCTTCAAGAGAAAGATAGGTGTAGATAGAAATGTAGAGACATTCAAGGCTAGGCTAGTGATGAAAGAATATAGTCAGTGTGAAGGTATTGACTATTAAGATACCTTTTTGCTAGTAGTCATGTTTAAATCCATTTGCATATTGCTTACAATTGTAGTATATTTCGATTATAAAATATGGCAGATGGATGTAAAAATGGCATTCCTAAATGGATATCTTGAGAAAGATATCTACATGGAACATCTACTTGATTTCACTTTCGATGATGGTGATTACAAGGTCTACAAGTTGCAAAAGTCCATCTATGGACTCAAGCAAGTATCTCAGAGCTAAAATACACATTTTAATGATGTAATCAAACCATTTGATTTCATCAAGAATGAGAAAGAACCATGTGTATTCTAAAAGGTCAGTGGGAGCACTATTGTCTTTCTTGTACTGTACGTGGATGACATTCTCCTAATTGGAAATGACATTCCCATGTTAACCTCGGTCAATGTGTGGTTGTCTAAAGAATTTTCTATGAAAGACCTAGGAGAAGAATCTTTTATTTTGGAGACTAAGATCTATAGGGATAGAGAAAAGAGGATGCTAGGTCTCTCACAGAAGATGTACATAGAGGAGGTGTTGAAGAGGTTCAGCATGGAGAACTCCAAGAGAGGACTAGTGCCCTTCAGACATGGCATTCATCTCTCAAAAAGGATATGCCCCAACACACCTGAGGAGATTGAACGCATGAGTAAGATTCCTTATGCTTCAGCAATAGGAAGCCTCATGTATGCCATGCTATGTACACTACCTGATATCGCCCATACTATGTGTCACAAGCAAGTATCAATTGAATCCAGGGGAAGAGCACTGGACTTCTATGAAATGTATCCTTAAATACTTGAGAAGAACTAAGGATATATTTCTGATCTTTGATAATGAGGAACTCCAGGTCTAGGGGTATATAGACTCAAACTTTATGTCTGATATAGACAATCGAAAATCAACATTTGAAAGTCTATTTCTATGCAATGGTGGTGCTAAAAGCTGGAAGAGTTTCAAGCAGACAGTAATAGCCAACTCCACCATGGAAGTAGAGTACATTGCTACCTCCAAAGCTACAAAAAAAGCATTCTATTTCGAGAAGTTTATTGTAGAGCTCGAAGTGATGCCATTAAATGCCGTCCCTCTATACTGCGACAACAATGGCACCATAGCCCTAGCTAAGGAGCTGAGGTCTTACCAGAACTTCAAGCACATTGAGTGGTGGTTCCACCTCATCTACAATTACCATGAGAAGAAATACATTGAGGTCAAGAGAGTTGACACCATAGACAATGCAGTTGACCCACTAACGAAGCCTTTAGGATAGCAGAAAATTGAAGCCCACCTTAAGAAGATAGAACATAGATTTATAGCTAGTTAGCTTTACATCAAGTGAAAGTTTGTTAGATTTGTGTTCTAGATGCCAGATTGGCCGACACTTATAAAATACTTTCTAGGTGCATTTTTATAATTTTGACTTAAAATTAATAAAAAAATTATTTGTTCTATCACATTGTGTATAAAGTGTCTGTAATACATCTATTGAGTTAATGGACATGATAATACGTATTCTCAAGAGTTAAGAATTTAAGACATATATTATCATAATTAACTCATAAACTACTTCCGATCGTAAGATCATCACTAGGATGGTGATTGATCTGAAAGATTGATATACAATTTTTCTTAGGATAGATGAGTCTTGAGCCTATGATGTGGAGATACCGAGGTAAGAGTATAGATACTTCTTGAGAATAAGGGTACTGAGCATGACCATCTCGAGCAGTCATAAGAATATCTACCTTCTCATCGATGACTAGCTCGATGTTGCGGTTGTGTGTCTAGTTCTTTTTGATATGAGGTACATTAATACTTCACCTTGAGTATTTTATAGTTCAACTATATCATAACTCAGTCTCCTGCCCATTCAGAACCCTGAGGTGTATGTTGGCTATATCATGTTCATCATAGGAGTTGAATTGCACTAATAGAGGAGTAGTCCTATGATGATACGTATAAAGAGTCCTATGATGATCATGAGATTGAGTCCTTAAGTCCATGGCTATGGCAGTGTGAATTAAATAAAAGAAGTTTCTATTAGGGTTTCATAATAGACTCGAATCGAATGATTTATTCATATAATAGGTGTAGGGTCTGACGGGTTCACCTTGACCTAGATCCGATGGAGCTCGTGATAGAAGAACCCAAATACACAGTTGGCTACACCGAGAGGTTTGTATTCAGTTCTAATGGATTGCCACCATATACTGTTAGGTGTCATTGGTGGATTTTAGAATCAATTAGAATTGTCTTGATTATCGATGATTCTAATTGGATGAATCAGAAGAGTTCTGGTCCATCGAAAGGTGTTTCGATGATGTCGATGATGGAGATCGCAATATGCCCCATTATCATATAGAACTAAATCTAACTGGATACACAAATAAGTGTTTAGATCTGGATGTCATCAATTGGGCTATCCTAGTTTGATTGATTTGGATTAGATCAAATCAAGTTCAAGAAAATCATGCTAGCACATAATTGGACCTGACTTTCTCCTTCTATTGACTTTCTAGTTCATCTCAACTGAGTCAAATTGGATTTGGCTTATGTTGAAACCTTATATGGATTTATCCTGGTCTAACTAGAGCTTGTCCTGATGAGATCAAGGCTTGTCCTAAATAGATCAAGGTTTGTCCTAAAACTATGAGATAGAATTAGGACAAGGGTCATTTGACCCATTCTTTGCAGGAATGAAGGGACGAGATATGTGCCTCCTAGAATTTATCTAAGGGCACACATCTTAGAAGGATTTGTGCATGAAGAATGAAGGTGCACGCCCCTCTTTAGCATGCCCCTTTGGTCGATAAGGGTGAATGGAAGTTTGAATGGTTTAAACTCTAGGAGAGATAACCTCTACACCAACTCCAGATAACATGGTGGCTATTTCCCTCATATTTTATGCAACAAAATAATGGGAAGTCTGATAGTGGGCGTGGGATTATGAGGAAAGTCCTTTTGCTTTAAGCAAAGTAGTTGCTTAAAGCCTTAGGACTCCAGGGTTTCATGTGGTCTATAAATGGAACCTTGATCAAAGCTGTTTGATCAATTCTAATTCCCACACCAACACTCTATCCCTTCCTCCATCTCCATTCCTCCTTCCTTGATCCCCTCCCTCTTCTCCACACCCAAAAAAGTTGGTTAAATTCAGTATCAAAGGTTTAAGGCTGTTGGTGTAAAGACTGAGCCTAGAAGATCCAATTTGTGAGATGAATGTGTTGCTGCCGAAGATCAGATCAAAGGTGCACTAGGAAGATATCAGATCAGATCTTTTGAGATCAGATCTAGAAGGAGAGGACTTCTAGATCTGACCTGAGTGGACATCGATAGAGGTTGGGCCCATGCGTAGCTCATGTCAGAACCTTGGATCATCGATAGATCATCGTTGCGGGTGAACAGTTCACCCAAAAAGGTGATATCCTTATCACTGGTTTTAATTTTAGTTTTGTTTTATAATTAGATCAATTTAATCAGATCTGAGAACTCTCAAATCTAATTGGATGAGTATAAAAATTTTTGAAAATTCTACTACAAATCCGATCCAATTAGATCAATCCTGCGGACTAGGAACTAGGAAATTCCTTCATCTAGCACAACTCACAGACCTCTAAAACTCCATCCTCCATATCTAGAATCACCACATGCCTACTTAGCTCCTACGTCCCTCAGTCACCCACGTGGCCCTAGCAGTAGTGCCATAACCAATGCAAGTCCTACTGATCCTGTGCCATAGCTGCCATATCAAAATCTCGGTCATAATTGAACCTTTTAACTTGTAAAGGTTATTCTCCAGCCTTCTTCCTCTCATTAACATCATGGCCCCATTCGAGATATTCATTGCTCTACTCCTGGCGTGACTACTAAAGCTACAGCCATTCTTCTCCAAATAGCCAAGTAACATCAAGTTCTGCTTTAGATCAAGGATGTGCTTCACATTAGTGAGTCTACACCATCCAAACAAACATCTGCACCTGAACTATCTCTATACCAGCAACCTTGCACGGGTAGTCATCTCCTAGTGTCACACTCACCTAATTCATTTTGGGGTATGTGGCAAACCAAGATTTATTTAAGGTGTAATGATGTGAACAAGCTGAGTCTAATGTCCATAACTCTGTGCCACTCCTATGGCAATCCGACACAACCAGAAGGTCATCCTTCACCTCACGATCAACCACCACACTTAGTGAATCAGATGTTGGCTTTTCTTAACAGTCCTGCTTGAAATAACCAATCCTATAGCACTTGAAGCATTTTATTTTGTTCTTGCCTTTCTAGGACATTGACCGTCCCCTTGATCTACTCCTTTCCTTTTCTCTTCCTGATCTCTCCCCCATGGCCAAGCTTTCTTGGGAAACACCTTCCTTGGTCAACCTCTCCTTCTGCTCATGACCAAAGCACCAAGACTATATCCTCATAGTACAAAGTCTCCTTCCTGCAGAGCAGCGTCGTCACCAAGGGATCAAAAGTTTGGGACAATGAGTACAACAACAAGAATAATTGGTCCTCCTTTTCTAACTTCACCCCAATATTCAATAATTCACTATTGATCTGGTCGAATTTCTAAATGTGAATGACTACATCCCAGCCTTCTTGCATCCAAAGACCATAGAGCCACTTCTTCAGCATCAGTTTATTATACATATTCTTCCCCATGTACGGGGAGTGCAATTTTGATCATAGCCCCTTTGGGTTCTTCTCTTCTAGCACCAAATATAGCACTGCATCAGAAAAATAACCCCTAGAACATGCCTGTTTCTCCAGAAACGTCCATTATCGATCCAACATCCCATCTGGCCTTTCCTCCAATAGTAGATCCAATTCATGCTGAACCAAAAGATCTTCAACTCGCACCTTCGACATGGAGAAACTCTCTTTTTCATCAAACTTTTTGAAATCCATCTTAATGCCGCTCCCCATGGCTAGATCCACATGATTAACATAGCATAAAACCCAACATAGATCTAAAAAATAACATGATAGAGGATCACTGAAACTTCAGCCTTCGAAGATCTTCTTCCTTTTGGCTTGATTCCTTCCTTCCTTATGAACTAGTGCTCTGATACCAATTATTATGAAAATCAGATAGTGTAATGACACCTAAGATTAATCAAAAACTAAGAAAATCTAGAGATCAATGATGCTCTAGGTCGTGCAAGAGAAGAAGAAGAGAAAAGAGAGTAAAGATGGCTAGGGTTCTTAGGAGAAAGAGCAATTTTCATTCACTATATATTCCTTGACCTAATTACATTGCATATATACCTATACAAAAATGTCAAGCCCAGCATTTAAGAAAACTTTCAATGGCTAACCAGATGTGATGCACTTCCTGAGCCCATGTCTCACATGCACACATCCCTTTGGACTTAGTTTTTAGTCTAAATAAAAGATTAGCCCCCTTAAGACCTCTCAAACCAAGGCCTTAAGTTATCTAGGATCAAATCTGATCTTAACCTAAATAGCAAACCCATGTAGCTCTGCTCGCGATACTCAGTTGACCCTGTCTTGAACTGAATCAGCTCACCTCAAATTGAGTCGACACATGGAAGCACCGAGTCAACATACTTATGTACCATGCTAGCAGTCTCAAAAATACTGCTTTCTGTTTAGCTTCCTTTTGCGATATAGTTGACCCACTTTTGAGACTAGATTGACTCACCTTGAACTTAATCGATCCAGTCTTAAAGTGAGTCGACTAAGATGCTGAACTGTTAGATATATGTGCCTTAGAAGCCAGAATTGGCTGACACTTGTAATACATTTCTAGGGGCAAAATTATAATTTTGACTATAATTAATAAAATGGGTTATTTTCTATCACACCTGTGTATTTAGTGTCTGTGATACATCCTTTGAGTTAATGGTAATGATAATTCATATTTTCAACAGTTGAAAATTTAAGACATGAATAATCATTATTAACTCATAAACAGCTTCCGACCATAGGATCATCACGAGGATGGTGATTGATCCGGAAGGTTGGTGTACGATCGCTTCTCTTTAGTAGATGAGTCTTGAGTCTACGGTGTGGAGACACCGGAGCGAGAGTACAGGTACTCATTAGAGAACGAGGGCACTGAGCGTGACCACCTCGAGTAGTCATTAGGGAGTCTACCTTCTCGTCAATGACTGACTCGATGCTGCAGTAGTGTGTCTGGTTCTTTGACCTGAGATGCATCGGCAGTTCACCTTGAGGGTGTTATAGTTTGACTACACCATTACTCGGTCTCCTAGCCATATGGAACCCTGAGGTGTATGTTGGCTATAGCATGTTCATTGTAGGAACTGGATTGCATCAAGATGGGATCTATCTACCTCGGTGGTAGAGGAGCAGCCCTATGATAATCATGAGAATCAAGTCCTGAAGCCCATGGCCATGGCAGAGTGAAATAATAGAAAGAGTTTCTATTTAGATTTTCACATTGGACTCGAATCGAATGATTACATCATATGACAGAGACTAGGGTTTGACGAGTTTACCTTAACCCTAATCTGATCGGGGCTCAAGATAGAAGAACTTGAATCACACAGGTAGCTGCACCAAGAGGTTCGCATTCAGCTCTGATGGGTTGCCACCATATACTGCTAGGTGTCACTGGTGGATTTTGGGAGCAATTAGAATGATTTAGATGATCGATCATTCTAGCTGTTCGAATCAGAAGAGTTCTGATCCATCGAAAGGAGTTTCGATGATGTCGATGATAGAGATCATGACATATCCCATTACCATACAGAACTGAACCTAACTGGGTCACACAAACAAGGGTTTGAATCTGGTGATCATCAATTGAACTGATCTAGTTCAATTGATCTGAATGAGATTCAATTAGGTTCAAGGAAATCGTGCTAGCACTCGATTGAACCTAACGTTCTTCTTTTACTATCATAAATAAGTTGTCCTGACTGAGCCAAAGGAGTTTGTGCTCAATCAGAGGCCTTCATATGGTCTGACTGGAGGTTGTCCAAGTCAGAATAGGTTGTCTTATTTGTAAGACATTACCTGCCATTTTTGGTCACCTGCCATTTCTTGTTCTTTGACTTTGGTCAAAAGTCTACCTTTGACTGGTCAAACGTTGACCATTGACCCTTTGACTTTTGACCACATGTCATGCACCTATTGGAGAGCTGGTGGGGGCCTGTCCCCCTGCCAGAACCTGGCAAGGAGAAGGGCGCACGCCAAGGGTGGCGTGAGCCCAAGTAGGAGGCGCCTAGGAGTCCTTGTTGGACAAGGACTCCACCTCCCTTTTTGGATTCCAATCAGAGTTCTACTAAGAATCCAGTTTGACTGGTCTTAGGCACGCCCTCTAAGGAGGAATCCAGGGGTCTCTATTCCCAACCAATCAGATTTAGATCTGATTTCACAAAGGGTTGTGATTGGTTGGGAGGAAGAGGAGTTGGATCACAAGCTTAGTCTATAAATAAGACCCTGCGCCCAACCCTCAGATTCCTAATGCAATTAGAATAGAGATTTCCCACCCCAAGGCTGCCTCTCCCCTCCTTCCTCCATGCCATAACTTCTCCTCCTTCTGCTCTCCACGTCCAAAAGAGTTTTGGACTTAGGTTGGTGCGATTCAGATCAAAAGAAAGGCGATCAAAAGCAAGAAGGCTGCGCTGCTGCAAAAGGACGACTGCAGATCTTCAAAAGAGTTTTGAAGATCCTCCAGATCAGATCCAGATCTAATTTTTGGAGGTGTGATAGAGAAGAAGAGGATCTCCAGATCCAACCCGAGTGGATACCGGTAGAGGCCAGGCGCTTGCGTGGCTAGATCCAGAACCTTCCGCTGCAATCAGGATCATCTACAGGGTAATAGGATTACCCAAATCAGGTAAATTAAATTTGATTTAATTTATCTTATTTTATTTTATTTATTAAAATAATAAGAATCAGATCTGAAAACATATCAAGATCTGATTGAGATCAAGAGAAAAATTTTTGAAATATATCTCTTGATCTGATCAGATCTGGAACGAACCTGGACCGGGAAATCAGGATTTCCCTTCAACTGGTATCAGAGCCATGGTTCTAAATTATTTAGATCTGATTTTAAATTTTATTTTAATTAGAAAATAAAGTGATTTTCAGATGTCACATGAGATGTGATCAGATCTGAAATCAGAAAAATTAAAATTAAATGATTTGGATCTAAGAACATGAAGATATGCATGACTAGTTCTAGAATAGAATAGTTCTATAGAATAGTTTTGCATGTCTTTGATTTAATCTGATTAAATCATATTTTAGATCTTCTTATTTACTATTTTTCTGATATTATAAGTGTTATAATAACATCTGATAAATAGCAAATAAAAATTATTTAATTTTAAATATCATATGAGATATGATTAGATGCATGTCTAGACTAGTTGTAGAATAGTTCTACATAATTGTCTAGATTAGAATTTATTTTGATTAGATCAATTTAAATCTAATTTTTTAGATTATTATGAGATAATTTAGATCTGAAAATATGCATGATTTGATACATGAGATGTATGCAAAATATGCCATGATTAGATCTAATTTGTATATATGAGATATATGATATAGATCTATAACTGTTTTGTAGTATTGACATGTTCCTGATTAAGGCGTTCCTCTTGGCCGTCCGGTCATAAGAACGAAGAAGGGTTTAAAGGCCCTCTCTTCCCATTCGATGGGGTGTTCTTATGACGTGTAGGGGTGCTGCGTGTTCGTCCTTAATCAGAAACCCAAAACTTACTTTCTGCAAAACCCTAGATCCTGAAACCCTAGGATTTATTGTGCATATTTTGTTTATGAACCCTACTTAATTAAGAATTAAGTTTATGGAATATTAATTAGGTCTAAAATTGAGAATTTCAGATCTAAGACATATTCATAATACTGGGTTCGGGCTTGGGTAGCTCAATTAGGTCTAAGCGGTTGATCAAACCGAATCAAGAGTTGGTTAGATGGGATCAACAATGCTTAAATTGACCAGCCTAATAGGATTAAGTCTGGGTCAAGATCGAGTCACGATCAAGCAAGACCTAATTAGGCTCAGAGGTTAGAGTCTGGATTGTAGGCTAACCCAATTGGTTCTGACTCAACAATTTGGTGTCTAAGGTAAGTTTGGCACAGACGACCGACTGGTTTTTAATTGGAAGCTACTCGACCTGAATGCGTTCTTGTGCGAGTTAATGGCATATTCCTTCCACCGGTCTCACTTACCTGGCCATATCTGTTGACACAGTTCTGATCTGAGGTGGTCAATAATCCGAGCTAACCCATGCCACTAGGTTAGTCATAATTGTTATGACTAAGCCAAGTCTAGTTTAATGAGACCTGAATCAATTCTCCCTAAGAAAAGATTAAGTCTGAGGTCTTCCACCATTGTAGATGTGCGGGCCCTTCCCGGGGTTGATTGTTCTCGGCTGGATACAGTGGCTCAGTTGCACCGGGAAGACGCAACCATGTCTATTAGGCATTGGATGCTATGGGCTGGAGGATGAGTTGGGCTCAATATTCCGGATACGGTGAGAGACCCAATTAGGAACCCAGTCTATGCAAATGGTGGGTCTGACTTAACTAAGGAGTGGATCAATATTCCGGATACGGTGAGATTCATGAATTAGAGACCAAGTTTGGGTGCACCATGATTAGAGAATCATTGAACAAGAGTTGTTCACTCATTGGCTAACCCATCACCAATAACTGTTAGGTGAGGTGATGAGTCAGTTGGTGAGACCGCACCACCCACTAGAAATCATCAATCGTGGAGATTTTCGCATCTCTACAGAGGGAGTGTAGGGATCCGAGAAAATAGTGGGAGCTAATTTGTTTAAAAATAAAATCCCTAAACAAATTGGTCAAGTCAAAATTACAGTATCTAACTAGAATCTTTGACTCTCTACAGGAAAATGTCTGCGTCCAACCCACTGGCACGTATCCTAGACACACATAGACTGACTGGACCCAATTATAAAGATTGGCTCAGGAACTACAAAATTGTTTTGGGTTCAGAGAAGTTAACACATGTTTTGGACCAGGACCCTCCCACCTTACCAGCAGCTCGTCCATCCACTGAACAGAGAGCGTCTCTGGAAAAATGGATTGACGAAGATAATAAGGCCAGATACTACATGTTGGGCTCGATGTCTGATGAGCTCCAGCGCCAACATGAAGATATCGGGACTGCTCGCCAAATGTTGGCTCACCTGCAGGAGATGTTTGGTGAACAGAGTCGCGCAGCCAAATATCAAGTCACGAAATGACTTTTTAAGGCTAAGATGCGTGATGGGCAGTCAGTCCAAGATCACTGTCTGACAATGATCAAGGACATGGAAGAGCTTGAGAAGCTCGGTGTGAAGTTGGACTTGGACCTGCAGAACGATATTATTCTGCAATCCTTGACTGATGCATATGGGCAATTCATCATGAATTACCACATGCATAAACTTCAAAATTCCTTGGCCGAGTTGATGAATATGCTGGTTACCGCTGAGCTTTCTATGAAAGGTTCTAAAGGCTCAGTTCTTGCTATGGAACGGACTTCTTCCA